>JAIPRL010001838.1:0-71621 GCA_025469235.1 Pemphigus obesinymphae | reverse complement strand
AAATATGTCATCTTCAACACAATAGTAATGGCGTGAATTAATAAAATAAATAAATAAATTACTTATTTTAAATCATTCATTCTTATATCGAACACTAAGTAATTGGAGGAATTTTTTTTAAATATCAGGGCAATGATATCTTAACTCTAAATTAAACCGTTATAGAGCGTTAGCTATGCCAGATTTCCATTTATGAAACTTTTGCGACTCGTTCCCCTCTACACCCTCCATCTAAGCGATACCAGTCCATAGTATCTTAGTCCGTGGTCCGTGGCTATGACATACTAGTCTCGTGTTTATAATAATATCAATTTACCAGTAACGTAACTTTTGCTCATAGATGGCGACAGTTTTGCTAGATTTTCTTACGCCCGGCATTAAGAAACATTTTGGTTCCGCTAATATCTCTTTCGATACCAGTCCATAGTATCTTAGTCCATGTAACTCACATATTATCTACTAATTTACCAATCCTATAACAATTGACCATATATTATGAACTTCTATCATATAACTATTCATACTTGACTGGTACAGAAAGTGGACTATTCACTTAGCCCCGTATACGTAAAAATCTATTAATAATCATAATATTAACAGTGGCGTGTCCATGGGGTGGGCAAGGCAGGTCCGGACCCACCCACATTTTGGACCAAAACGCACAATTCTACATTAAAAAAAAAAAAAAATGCATTTATTGATAAATATACATTTTTATTTATAATTTTTAAAATAATTAACTATGCCTTTTCAGATAATTTGACGAGAGTTGATAAAACATTGTGATATTGGATCAGGCCCCGGACACTCTTTCAAATTAACATTGTTAGTATACTTATCACGGAGAAACGTGGCGGCCATATTCCTATTTAGCAATAAGTGTGACCACATACTCAATGTTGTATAATGTATAATATTATTGTATATTTGGTGGGCCCTCAAATAATACTTATTATAGAATAAAGAGATGTCGAAGAAGAAAATCTATATATATAATATAATATTATATCAAAAAATACTTATATATAATATATTTTGTTATATGCTGTAAATAATTTATTTAACAATTATTGTAGTAGGTAGTATAGGTAATTATTTATTTTATTATATTTTAATTAGGTATAGGTAAATCTATTAAAAAAAAAACACTTTTTTAACAGTATATTATCTAATTCGTACAAATATAATAGTTAATTAACAATAGGAATGAATAAAATACATTAGATAATTAATTGTACAATTTAATACAAAATTAAAAACAGAAAAGTACCAGATTCGTCGAACGAAAAACTGTTTTGAAAATCAGATTTTGTTATCATAAAGTATTACGTAGCTGATAACAATATTGCTAAATGGGAAGATGGCTGCCTTTTTTTTTTGTTTACATTTAGTGTCCATTCTGATTTAATCTATTCTGTGATTGAATATCCAAAAATAAAATAATACAGGACTGGCATATCAAAAACATTAACATAATAACAATAGAAAATAGGTACTCAAACGCCTTACAGCCATTAATAAAGACCCGCTTTATATCAATGTTACCAATTACCGTTGTTTAAATCATTTTAATCCACTATAGTAAAAATCTATAACCGATTTTAATAATTATACACACTATTTCGATTTAAAAACGTACCTACGTTGTTTTCGATTGATGACTCGCTGCCAGCAACGCGTCCAAAAGTGTCGAAAATGAATAACCGAAATGTTGACGCAGAAAAATTAACCTGTGGAAAATAGAAATTCAAAATATTCGGCCAACGATTTGAAATTCTACGACAAGGAACGCGTTGTATTCAAACAGTGGAATAAAATGAAACGTTTGGCAGAAATTTGGTTTTGGTTGTTAAACGTTCAAGAACAATCATTTTTAAATAAGTGTTCTTCGCATTTTTCAAGTAGATTATAAATTAAATCTTTAATACACTGATCTGAAAGTGGTATAGACACTCGTATACCCAGGACTCGCTCTTCTCTTTTGATTTCGTCTACGCGCATTGCTTGAATATACCCCTTGAACGTCCATTTTGATGCTAAATTATAACTGTTGAACAGGTTGGCTGTAATTTACTCTTGCGATACGACTCAATAAACCGTTGTATATAAGAGGCCCTAATAGAGCACTAATACTTTGTTTATCGGCCACTATACAAACACCCGCCCATGTCCCACCACGGGAGGACGAAATATTGACGTAACAGATCGTTGCACAAAGCGATAAACATCAAATACCCACTTTCGAGTCAAGTCCGTGCGTGGGGAAAGTCTTAATGGATTTATAGAATTTTTAGAAATTCGAGTGGAATATCAACGAGTAATGACTCGGTGTTGTTGGTCGGTAAGATGAGCTTTGTTAGGAACATGGTTTTGTTGATAAGTGTCGAAATACGGGGTAAAAATACAAAATCACACGGACCACAAAACAAGCTGTAATTAAATTATACAAACACAGGATCAATAGTTTCGGGAATTATCCGTAAACTCGACTATGTCGAATTTTTTTTTTACCCACCTATGTATAAAGATAAAAAATAACAAAAAAATTAATTAATAATCGATTGAATTAAATAAATAGATAAGTACGGTTCAGTCAAATCGGACCCGTCAACCAAAATGCCGAGTGAAAGATCGGTTTAATAATACCTACACTAAGATGTAGCGTCAAAGAACTCAAAAAACAGCTGTCTACCGTAAATGAACAAAATCTCCATCAGCCAACTGTAACCACATTCAATTTACGTCGTACGGGAAACTCAATGTTAAAATTTTGCGACAGAATTACCTCCAAAATCAGTGTGAACAGAGATATTATGAAAATCATATTATATTGTACACGCGTAACCGTCCACAATATAATTTTATAATGATCACCGCCCTTCAATGCTGGTAGGCAGGTAGGTATTTATAATATTTTTTCATTATTATTAGCGCAATATTATGCCGAAATTTTGAATAGCATCATCTAGTATTTCACCGTTTGAAATTTAGTACCCATTTACCGGGTGTCATATTTTACACTCACTATAATATAATCGATGGATAATTATCCATAAATAATATGATTAATTAAAAAAAATTAATTATTAATTAAATAATTAATATTTTAATTTAAAATTAAATAATTTAAAATTCGATTATATGATTAATACAGTTATTTACTATTTAGTACTGAGGTGAGTATTATGAATTGGGTACAAGACCAAGGCCGCAACACCTGCGATTTTTAACGGGTTCTGTATAGGCAATTTTTAAGATATATTATGAAAAATAAAAATCTAACAATTTAGAAATATTTATGTACATTTTAAAATTAATCCAAAAATAGCCCCTTACCCGTAATCACTTTTTATTGTTGTGTAATCACGAAATTTCCACCTAAAAGACCAATACGCGTGACGAAATTGTGGCACTATACGGAAAGTCGGATTTACAATCTGTAAAAAGACTTGAATGTGTCGGCCTGTCTTCTAGGTATCGATCGGGGCATTTTTCTTTATTATTACAGACTAAAATATAATCAGTGTTTAAAAATTTTGATTTTTAATGATAAATAACACGACTAAAAAATAAAATTAAAATAAACGCCTCGATCGATCCCTAGAAGATAAACTGATGAATTCAAAACGGTTTTCAGAATGGAAATCCGACTTTTCAAAGTCCCACAGTTTTGTCACGCTTTTAGGTCGATTTTTCGTTGGTGTTGCGGCCTCTTAATATTCATATTTATGATATGGAACATTCTTAGGTAACATTTTGTGTTTAAATCGAGCCCCATTGATTTTGGAGGAGAATCGATCTCGTTTCTCGCCATACGATTTTCACGTATTGTCATCTATAGCATAGGTAACTAATTCGGGTGGTCGGATTGATCAATTTTGTCGGATATACATGAAAATTAAATTATAAATTGTAATGTTTATAATATTATTATTATTGATTTTAAATTCGAACACGAATCGTTAAATCGTTTGCTCATAAACCGATTATACTCATACAAATGCATTCACAGTTTTTAGTTTTTGTTTTTCATAGTTTTCCCTTCTATGGACATTATATGTGCAATGTACGATTATAAATCACTGGAAAAATCGAAATATTGTATCTCTAACGCACCATTAGTAAGTATACCCATGTGTTCAAATTTCAATCGATTTATTTATGCAAGTAACCTAACCTATAGGTGCGTCATTTGAGGGATTCAGACCATACTGTTGTAGCCCTATTTATTACTTGCGTTAAATATTTTAGTTGCATCGGTATTTTAAAAGAAGAATCAGGTTATCGCACTGCCTACATCAGGCTATTGCACTATTGCCTATAGGTACGCATTGTACCTTAGATTGAAACCATGCCTTTGTTTTTAACTGAAAATCAATAACCGAATCAATAAAATTATATATTATTTTATGAAAAATGGGCCCGGTAGAATGAAAAATTGGCAAGCTGCTTCACATCCTTCGAAGATACCAATTATTTTAGTCGATAAAAAAAAAAAAAAAAAAAAAGTATTGAAACCACTACTATCTATATATTATGACAATAGACATATTTTTTTTTTCTCGGATTGCACCGAAACGTAGAACACCGTCTATAGTGAATACGTCTGTATTACTAAATAGTCCATCACAAATGTACCTGTTGAAAATGTTTTTGAACGACACGGATTGTCGTTGTTTCTGAATCGAATTTCAAAAAAAAAAAAAAAAAAATAATTGCAACTTGCGCATTTTGTTGGTGGATAAAGCGAGACAATAAAATACCGAAATCACTGTACACATATACATACACGCTTTTCGGATACCTAACGGTCGAGTTTACGATTTATACATGTTATAGTACGAGTATACAGTGTACAGCCTATATTTTCTAGTAGGTAGTGACTTTTAAAACTAAACATGTACCTATATATGTATAGGTCTTATACTAATACCGACTACGGCTCTATATAATCTACATGCAGCGCGGTTGCTGTGTGCGAATACTTGAAGAGCGGTTTACAGATAATAATTTAGTTAAGTATAATACGATTTTATTGTATCTCTAAGCTACTTCGATGCCGTCACACTTTTTGCAGTGGGTATAATACTATATAGGCTAGGTCGGTCTATGAAATTAATACGATTTGGATAATACTATTTAAACAAACACTCGATACAATTTATAAAATAAAGAAAATCGTAAAAAATTTTTTATTGTGATATTTATATATATATATATAATCAATCGTTTTATTATATAATATCATTTTATTTATATATTTATTATTATTTTTTTTTTTTTATAATATATTATCATATTACTATTTTATAATATATAAATTTATTGTTATTGTAATTTTTGTGTAATTATATATTTACGATATTATCCAGCTGTCAATATAGTTATTGTATGTACGCATATACTTACTATTATGTAACCACAAATGGCCCATACGTTAAATATATAAATCATACGTATTAACACATTGTTTGACTTTTTTGATAAATTCAATTGATTTATTGTGTACAGTAATGTCAACAACAAAATTGGTAAGTTCATATATTATTATTGATAGAACATTAAGTAGTATTCCGTTTTTTAAATTGAATTTTCAAATCTAAATATTTGTCATCTAAACAGGGCTATCCAAATGCAATCTGGTTTATATTCGGCAACGAATTGTGCGAACGATTTAGTTACCACGGACTTAAAGGTATAATTTACATAATTTGCATAATGCACATATTAGAAACGATATTTTAACTTTTCATTATTACCTATTATAAACCATATATTATTACCCGTTTATAAAAATGTAAATTTTTTCCAGCCATTTTGGTATTATTTTTTACGACAATTCAAAAATATGATCATGACACTTCCACGGTTTTGTTTCACATGTATTTGGTCTGTGCGTACCTATCACCTTTTCTGGGAGCCATCGTTGCCGATTCGTTTTGGGGAAAGTATAAGTAAGTAAAACAATCTGAAAATAGATTAATTTTTCATTGACATTTTTTTGCATTATTCTTTTTTGCAAAGAAAAATATTACGAATGTTAGAAACCAACTGTAACGAAATTTTACCTAAAATATGTTCACACCATTTTAGTATTAGTCGTTTCAATTGAGGATGTATATTTGAAGGGCATGATATGGGGCGATCGTCACCCTTCTCCTCTAGACCATTTTTTTTTTTTTTTTATATAATTTGTACATACTCCACCATTGGGATGTTGTAAATCTGAAAACCACAGTAAGAGATCAACTATATCTTAGAAGTTTGAGGGATCATGGATTGGATGCGAATGGTAAAATTCGAAATACGATACATTTTATCGATAAAAAAAACATCTATAGAACGCTTTGAAAAATCGATCTGAATAATAAGTCAATAAAATATATTTAACAATTTGATATCGCACAAATTTTCTCGTGTTTTATAAATTGTATTATATATTTTAATAAGGTATCGTCTTATTTTATATCCGGACGTTTATTTTAAAGAGTTATACACGCACTTTTAGATTGTAATAAGTCATTTTTAAGAGGATTGAAAGCGGTCATTTATTAAGGGGTTGTGTATGGGCAATTATTTGATTTATTTGTGTTACGCAGTGTGTTTGTGTGAGTAATATTTGATCTTAAGTGTGTGTAAATACATTCGGCATAATAAAGATGGAGTATTCACTCGCACGCACAAGCACATGTCAATAAACATGGCTACCGAATTTGAAAAGACACCAAATCCCATTTCCATCATACCGATTGTCCTAGTGATACGATAAGGATTCTGAAAACTGATCTTAATTTGTCGTGAAATCTACTTTAGAACGACATTCCCACTTTTTAATTTTTTTTTTCCTTGATTTTCATAAAAATTTAAAATGTAAATTTTTATATGTCCGAATATATTAATTTAATTTTAGGCGGACTTAGGGAGAAAAAATCAAAAATATGTTGGTATTAATAACTAATATATATATAAAATATAATAAAAATTAATTTTAATTGTTATTAATTGTAACATGTAATATATTTGGTAAAAAATTAATTATTTAAATATAGAATAAAATATATTAATATAAATTTGTTTAAAACTAATTAATCTTTAAAAAAAATAAATACATTTATCTATTTATATTAGAATATTATATTTAGCATGATTGTTATGTTCAAATATACATCTTTAAAATACATTTAAAAACACAAAAAAAAACCATACCTATTGATTTTGTTTAAAATACCTATTTTAAACATTGATAAAAAAAACATTCGTTTAAAAGTTAAAACAAAGTTTTAATCAATTTTACATTTTAAAAATCTATTTAATGCCTATATATTTTTTAAATTATAAATGTATAAACTATTGTATGTAGATATAACAATAAATTAGTTTTTTAGTTTTAAGATAAATATAATGAGAACGTTACTACTATATATATATATACTCGTATAATAACTAATAACTTGACAAATATTTATTGAGTTTAATTCAAATTTGTATTGTTTTATATTTTGAAAATATTTAATAGAACATTAGACTAATTTACATTTAATATATATTTTAATATCTGATAAACAGATCAACACAAGACTTCTACAAAAAATATTACATTGGTATACACCAAATACTACCTACAGAGTGCAGAATAATATAAAAGTTGTGAAATCTACTTTAAATTTGAGTGTTGAATATTCTTTAATCCTTAGTTTAAAAATTAATGATAAAAAGTACCTACCTATAAGAACCAATAATAGTACAGGTACAAAATATTAGTATAAGTACTTTTTGAAATTTAAATGATTTTTACAAAACTGTAGTCTACCCAATTTTATTTACATATTATGTACTTATTATCATTATCATACCCACCTATATTATACATAATAGCGCTTATCGGTAAATCAAAAAAATGAAAAAAAATCGATATTCAACCGCACAGATTTAAATTTGAATTCCTAATTCAATCAGTAAATATCTCATGCTGTAGCTGTCACTAAATTATAATCATGCGTCATTTCCGTATTATACCTTGATAAATTTTGAGCTTAAACATGGTTTAGACCCAACTCTTAAGTGTCTGTGGACTACGCTCTTTTGATTATTTTACGTCAGTCGTCGATACATTGAATTAAACGTTCACTGATTTGGACAACCTCGAAAGCTTTAAATTGGCACTTTACATTGTAATCATTTAATAACTAGTGATTGAAATTTGTTTATTTTTTTTCCAATAAATATTTACCGCGTTTTAAGTTTTTCACTAAGTATATATTCTAAATTATTTCTAAATTTTTACAATATTTTACATAAAGACTGTATGCGATTTCCTCGAAAAAATCTCTTAAAATGTTATAATAGGTATTTTTTTTAACAAATAATTTATCCAAAGCGCTATAAATTATAAGTTCTACGCAGCGTGATTTTGCAATATTTCCCTTTATAGATAAACGGATAGGACTATTACGGGCGTGACCTCCTCTCATAAGCTAATTGAACAAGTTTTGATTAATTAAATATTTATTAAATGATTAGAATTTAGGTATAATAAAAAGTATGAATGATAACAAATGTAAACTAGTTATCAATTTGTCCAAATCAAACTAAAGAAAAATAATGAATTACACAACAATGAGAAAACATTTATCAAAACAAAAAACATAATAAATATTAATAACGTACCATAAAGAGAGCAAAAACTTTTCAAATTTTTGCATATGACTTTTAAGAACGGTATTTGAAATTGTAATCAATTTTATAAATATCTTCTAAATGTTCTTTTGTTGATATAAATTTGTGATTTTTATTTTTAAACTAATAAAATAATTATCATGTTGAATGACGTCTTATGGTAGCAATAATACCATATATTTCTGAACTTATAATACCTATAGATTATATGGAATTATATTAGTTTAAATTAATAATAATTTTAATAAATTATTTATTTTTAAAGGATAACTCTTTAATTCATATTTGTGCAAATGAGATACGAGGTTTTTCGTAATGTCATGTACCTATATGATATTGTCAAATTATTTATTCGTATATATTCGTGTGTACAGCTGACGACTAATGCACCTATAGAGTAATCAAAACAGCGTATATCTAATTAACCTAAATATAATTAATATAATATGACTAAAATCATGACGTAGAATATTTTCCAACTTTAATTGTAATTTTTTCAGTTATAAAAATGTTCCGTTATAAAAAGTAGTTTTTCTTAACGGCACTACTAAGAAAATCGAAAGATGACCTCTTTAAAGTACAAAGTAGAAACAATTTTCTATTAAAAAATTTCTTTACTCCAAAATTCTTTCTCCACTCCTTCTACACGAAAAAATGTATATTTACAGACATAAAAAAAAAACACCATTATGAAATCAATATATTTCTAGTTTGGCTAAAAATAAAAATTGTTCGAAGTTATTTCTTCGAAAATATACAAATTTTAACGAATAAATACATAATTCATATATTTTGACATCAGATTTATATTTGTATTTTATTTTTGTAAGATTTATATAATAAATGTTTTATACCTATAATTATTAACCTCACCAATATACTTGCTCATATAACATTTACACTTTATTTTCATTTTCAGAACTATATTTATCTTGTCCATTATACATGCAATCGGCAATATTGTAGTTGCTATCGCATCTTTAATCACTTCGGTCAGTTTGAATTTTCAAAGGTATATGATTGTATGATTAAACTATTTACACTAATCCGTTGGTACAAGAATGTGTATACTTACATAATATATTATTTATTTTATTTTAAGATTTAAATGGTTAATGTTAATTTAGTTTTACATTTTATTGAAATCAGAAAATGTCCTATAACGAACACATTTAATAAGTTTGCTGGACAAATACATTTGTCAGTGATATATACTTTTTCTTCTTCTACTTCTTCTTCGGCCATTTAATAGCGATTATTAACATCGATAAAAGTTTGTATTTTACAATAGAAAATTACGGATACTCAATTTCGGCCTACGTTTCAGGATCCCGATACAGGATCATTTCAAAATATCTACAAATATGTATACTTATAGATTATCATAGTTTTGAAAATCCGCTGAAAAAATATAACTTATACGATTTTTTTTCTTATCGACCGGCAAATTTCAGGAGATTTTTTTTCCACATTCTGTACTTAACACTTAAAAAAATTGTTAACCCTGTGATAAACTTGCCATGGCCTGTTCAATTTATTTACAGGTTATTTACAATAATCGGCCTATTGTTAACGTCTATCGGAGCCGGCGGTATAAAACCATGTGTGGCTTCTTTTGGTGGCGACCAATTTGTACTGCCAGAGCAAGCACACCATCTACAAATGTACTTTTCCATATTTTACTTTACAATAAATGCAGGATCATTGCTATCAACGTTCGTCACGCCGGAACTGAAGAAATCGGTTCATTGTTTTGGCAAAGACTCGTGTTTTCCATTAGCTTTCGGAGTGCCCGCTCTCCTCATGATGATCTCATTAAGTACGGTTTACAATTTATGCAAAGTTATTTACCCAACACCCAGTCAGGTTAACTCATAAATCATGTGTGTACTTACAAAATATGATGTTTATTTTTTTGGGTATCACAGCATTCTTTATTTGCGGCAAGAGCCTCTACAAAATCAAAAAGCCCGTGTCGAGTATCATTTCAACTTCAATTGGATGCATATTTGTAAGGACATGAAAATTTAACGAATTAGATAAAATTATGATGTGTTACATAAAATAAATATAGTATTGTGTCTATTTATTTACCACTACTATATAGCGTGCCGTGAAAAAAAAAATAACAGCTTCTTCGAACGATCCGAAAAGAAAAGACTGGTTGGAATATGCTGATGATAAGTACAACGAACATGAAATATCTGAATTACGATCAGCCTTGGACATAATGTATTTATTTATTCCATTGCCGTTGTTTTACACGCTATTCGATCAACAAGTATATCATTATGCATCAATATAACTAATAATTGTTTGTGACAAAATGTTTAAGCTGTACATATTCAATTTGCCGACGTCAACATTGGTATTGATCCCTCTCCCCATCCTCCTGGTCAGAAAATATCAGTGCATTTCAGACTCACCCTCCACCTAGATGCTTAACGTAATCCTTTTTTATGGTTTTGATTTTTTGAGTATTCATTGGATTTCACTAGCGATAATATTGCTATCGAGTATTTACTATCGTAGTACTAAACATCTTACTCTGGTTTTTTACTACCTTCTCAAATTACTTCCACTGGACCTAGACAATTTACGTCATCGAAATACACAGAACGTATTTTATTGAATTCCTATAATTAACTGACCCCATTAGCATAAAATATTAATATTAATCATATTGTGTCAAATCATCATGTTGTCTTCTACATCGGCTCTTCTTATTTTGAAGTGTACGTACGGGACCAAACAGAAAAAATCCAGGTCCAGAGACGGGAGCTAAGCCTTCGATTGTTGGGAATTGATTCCCGCGATAAGTTAAAAAATCATTTTGAAAACGGCAAATAAATGGGGGAGGGGAAAGGTCATTCGCATAAATTTCGACTTTGGTATTACTGCGCCCCTTCGTCTACATCCCTGGCCCCCTTTTGTCCCATATTTTGTTTACTTCTTACATACAAGTATTTTCGAAAAATCCTAGCCCCTATGAAAACTCCGGGCCGATCACCACCGATCCCCCGCTCGTCGGGCCCGGAAGTGTAACGTATAATCCATTCGATCTTTCAGTAATATGTCAATGATTACCTTATCACTACGTTACTAGGCCATTCATCGGTTATAATATAATATGAATTGTGTTGTCTCTATATAATATGTACCTACATACCGTGTAAATAATTAAAAATCATGAATTTTAGGGTTCTCGGTGGACACTTCAAGCAATGCTAATGAATGGCAAGATAGATTTTCTGAATTTTACTATAAGGCCCGATCAAGTGCATTTCGTCAATCCTTTGGGCCTCTTGATATTCATACCACTTTTTAACGTTCTAATGTATCCATTATTGTATAAAATTGGTATAAATACACCTTTACGGAAAATCACTCTAGGCGGAATACTAGTTGCATGTGCTTTTGTGTGTGCTGCTATAGTGCAATTCGTAATTACCGTAAGTATACGTATTCATGATAATGATTACGTTAAAATATTAATGCACTCAAATAAAAATCAAACTCGAGAATATAATATTTCATAAATATTTTGTATTTACTGTTCCTGATAAATTACCTATGCTAAAAACCATTATCAGGTAACTAATGAATACGAATAGGTACAATTAAAAAACGAACACGTTAAAACTTAATATTTTACTGATTATGAATATATTGTAAAATTAATTGCTTCCTCCTTTTCAACTAAATTGTATAAAGTTTTCGAAATATTAGTTAACAAGTTAATTAGTTTAAAAATGGAAAGAACAATTAAAAATTCGTAATTTTGTCATATTTTTTTTTTTTTGAATTTTAAATATATTAGATGCCTACATCATTTAACTATAGGTATATCTTATATATTGTCGAAAATGAAAATACAATATCAGTAATAAAGCTTCTAGAATAAATATAATATAGGTTATATATGACTATGATAAGGCCTATAGAAATAGTATCCAATAAAACCTTGATAATTTATAAGAGTTTATTTACAATTATTTGCAAATAATATATAGATTGAAAATGTTTTCCATAATTTGTATTAATCGTATATTCGGGGACTGTAAAAAGCTATTATTTTATTTTACTGTCCCCGTATAAAATCATAAACGACTTTCCGTCGAGAGAAACCTAATTAAGAAATTTCCCATCAATAGTTATCACTTATCGTTGATTACCCGTCTCAAATATTTTTATTTTAAGTTTGAAATGAAATATAAACACTATAATAACTACCTACGATAAAACTTCCAGTTGTTCTATTTCGATTGATTCAAAATGTCCTCTGAAGCTACCGGCGAAGAACGACGATTCTGCAAAATGTGTGGAATCTTGTAGATTTTAATGACCATTTGGCATTTATACGTACACATACACGATTCGATTTCAAACGCTGTTGCCAAAAATCATACATATCAATTTGCTCTCGTTATTATATATGTAACCCCAAAAGAATAGGTACCTACTTGAAAAAGCCAAGCTCGAAAAAAAAAACAACCGGCATTGAAATCGACATTTACCGAGCTTAAAAATCTACACTGTTCCACTTCACACACTTTTGCCTAGACCATACTTTCCTCTTTTAGGTCATAAGTTATAACAATCTAAATGTTTGCAGGGTGAAACTGTAACTATACCGTCATCACACGATGGTAATTTAAGAATATATAATAATTTCGACTGCAAAATAGTCGTATCCGATTCGTCAGTTATTGGCAATTTTAGTATTGAACCTTTTGACGTGTTTCACGCTAATTACAATCCAAGACTTCACGAAACGGACGTTGTGTCTATAAATGTAGATCCTACGTGTCCATTTCTGACGAACACTTCAAATGATAATATTTCAGTCGTTAAAGAAAAAGTCAGTAATATGATTACTTCTTACCCAACTATCACAGCACTACATACACTGCCTGTATACTTACATTTATTTATTTAACCATTTAGGTGTCTTTATATTTATTGACGTACTCAAACGACAAAGGAATTGAAGTAAAACATTTAAATGAACTAAACAAATTAAAGAACGGAAATCCGAATCTCAGGTTGGTAGTACCTATATTTAATTGCAGTAGAAACAGGACAACGGAACATTTTCCAATTATATAAATATTATAATATAATATATGTATGTTTTTATGACACAGTACGATTTATTTATACGATTATATTATCTATTAATTATAAATAAATAAAATAGTCTTAAGTCAATAAATAATATATTGATTTAATTGGTCTAAAAAAAAATACAATATACCTATACCATGTTAAACCGAATACAAAATATACTGTTTAAGGATCTTGCACGATGATAATCTGTTCGGTAAACACATTACATTAAGAGATATTCATAGTAAATTATCTAAAATCAGTATTCGTTTGTCGTCGAATAGAGATAAAAATTATGAAATACCTGTCGGATCGTAAGTATTGTTTTTACGTGATTGAATATTGAATTGTTTTTTCGAAAAAAATAATAATAATGCTTATTTTTTAGTTACAATATATATTTGGACGACGATTACATTTCGGAGGTCACTTTTTTTCCTGCGAGCGTTAACGACCTGTTATTTCATCAACATCTTGACCATATTGTAAGAATTAGAATTAATTTATATAAACACCTTGTACATTTGGTATACTATTTTGTTATTTTAATTTAAACAATTTTAGAATTTCAAGTTGATAACTTTGGAAAAGGGCAATTATATACATATCATGTGGCAACTTCCCCAGATGATATTGACCACAATGGCTGAAATTATGTTCGTGGTCACGTTAATGGAGTTCTCCTTCACCCAAGTAAAATATATAATAATTAAGCAATAATCACCGTGTTATTATATGTACAATTAATTTTAGGCTCCATTAAGCATGAAGTCGTTTCTTTCGTCGGTCAATATGAGTACACGATCGGTCGGAAATTTACTTATAGTTATTATATCAAAGATGAAATTATTTGAAAATCAAGTACGATAAAAATATTAGTAAAGTACATATTTTCAATAAATCTATGCTTAATAATAATAATTATGTATATTTTTTTTAGGGTTATGAATATCTTTTTTATGCGACTTTAATGTTTTTGTCTATGGTACTGTTTATGCTAATGACCTCCAAATACCAATATAAATGTGTAACGGACAATAAACCTGAAAAATGATCATTTTCTAATCTATTAATCATAATTTGTATAGCTTTTGCATTTAATTTTTGAATATGTACCTAGTCATCATCTCATATTAATAATAATTGATGTTTGTAAATATTAATATATTCAAAATTCAATCTTTACAATCATGAATTAAATAAAAACAATTATACTATGTATATCTATATGTATAGTCCCCACATGAACTTGTTCAGTGGAGCCTGCTCAAAGAAATATTTAAAAAGTTAACCTAACCTATATTACTTATTGATTTCTTCGATTTTGATATTATGATCATGAAAAATATGTAAAAAAAAAAATGCAATAAACTCACGAAAAATAAATCAATTTTGGAAGTTGTTGTAAACTTTGTATTTACTCAGTTCGTTGGACACAATGTCGATAATTTAAAATTGAATTTGAAAAAATAATATGATAACAAAATTATGATAATAGAAGTGTCCATCCATAATTGTTATAATATCCATTATTTAGTATTAATACATCAAACATTAGCGTTTTCAACTCAATGGCAAATCAAGACGCTGCGAAGTCTCTAGTTTTTATAGAAAATTAACAATTATATAAAAAAATATTTAGTTTTATAGATTTATATTTTATACATATTTTCTCTGTAGTTTCTGAAACGTGCCAAAAAAAAACTTTATTCGACGTTTTCATTGTCCGTATATTTGCAGTGTAACAGTAAAACTGTCAAAATTACACTTCAGGTCATGAATATTGAATATTAATCACATCGTGTATATTTATTATTATATATAATATAAATGAAATAAGTACAAATATATAAACTCATTACAATGTGTATTAAATTGACAATTTATAATATATTTAAAAACTACATTGTACATAAATTAAAAAATGTTTTTATATATTTTAATAACATAATAGTATACCTAATAATTACCTAAAATATTATTATATTTATTTACTGTATAAAAATCCTATTTCACAATAATTTATCGTCGATAATTTTGATCTTTCGTTCACTTCGTTATTATATTATTAAAAATAAAATAATTAAAAGTAAAAAATATTCCGGTCAATAGAAATCCGTCTGTCTATCTGTTCATATCTATCTGTACTTATAATTACTAGTACATAGTTACGATTATTGAATTGATTACTAGGAAAATAGATAATTCGTTTTTTTTTTATAATATGTTTAGTTTATTGTTTAAAATATGTTTAAAAACCAGAATTTAACACACTTGCAGAGTGGGCTTTTTGAACTTGCAAGAACGGATTTATAATTTGAAGGCCCTGGGGCCAGATTTCCGTATAGGGGTCCCAAAAAACAAAAAGCCGTTTCAAAAACGAGAAAATAATCAAAAATAAATAAGTCTTTTGTAAAAATGTTCGAAATTCTCAAATTATCATCGATTTTCTAAAACGGTGGGGACCCCATTTGGTGGGGACCTTGGGACCTTAAGGCCATGGTCCCGCTACCCCCTTAAATCCGATCCTGCGAACTTATTATATAATAAAATTATTTCAGTGATATATTTGTTATTTTGCTATTCGTAAAATTTTTCCCGTACCTATACACAGTAGGGGTTTTCCTTTACACTCAAGAAAACTGTTGGGGAAAAAAAACGAAAATTACCTCCGGAAAATACATAGGTAGGTACCATATCTAGAACGAATTTGATAGGTACCAAAACAGTTCTTTACTCAAAAACTCCTATTCAACTCCAAAAAGTGGTTTCCGGAAGAAAAAATAAACACTATACATAGTAAAATCAATAGATATCTCGCTCCACTCAAAATTTAAAATGTAGGCATTTTCTGAAATTTATTTATAGTATGATGAATAAAGTTGTGGAGATATGCGTTTAAAATCTTGATCGCTGAGCATAATCCATTTTTCCAGACCCAAAGACAGACCGATTTCTTCTTCTACTATTTCATACGACGTGCTGGACTTTTTCAACCACTGATAAAACTCTTCGGACCAATCGTTTTGACGTGGCCAATCGCATCGTAGGATCACAGCATTACGGCGTACGTGCAGATATTTTAACGAGTGGCCGTAGTATGAGATTAACAACAACGTGCACGTAGATATTTTCTCTCTGATTATCTACACAGTAAGTATAATATAAATATACAGTAAGTATAAATGTGCAATGAGGTTTAATTTTATACGGAAAAGCTCACCAGCGTGTCCAGTTTGGGGCATAGTTGAATTAGATTTACCAAACTAACGTCAATGCGTTCTTTAAACGACGATGGTTGGTAGTATTTCGGCAACTCCAGATAACCGAACGTCAGCAACCGGTCCGAGTACAATTCAATCGCTTTGTTCACGACTTCGGCGCTCATCTATAAATTTACAACGACTTATTTCTTAATCTGCATAGGTACACGTGTACACGAACAGTGGCGGCACGAATAAGGTCAAATGTACGGCACGCGCGTTTTCTTTTTTTAGGGGGTACATGCCTAAAATCATGCTGAAAACACGAAAAATATACCAAATGTACGACCTTGAGGTTGGTGGATATAACCGTAAAAAAAAAAAAGAGTCGTGTTCGTCATTATGTAAAACCAGTGGTTAAAGTGGAATAAATTTGCAGGGGGGACTATAAGCTAATGCGAAAAAAAAGGCGTCTCCTGAACCAGTAGGTACCCTAATATTTTTAAAATATTTATATAAATTTAACTTTTAATCCATGTTATTATTGACCTAATTTGTAAAAATTTATCACGGACGTATGTATATAGGTATACCTACCTATTATTATGTATAATGTACGTACTCTGTGGTTGTAACTTTAAAATACGCATATTAATTAGTACCTATATTCCGGCCAAGGAGAGAATGTCTGGAGAACAATGAAAAATCGAAATCGTTTTTTCTATAACATAGATCTTGCATACAATTTATAACTAAATACCGTTTTATAAACTTTTTTTTATTTAATTTTTGAATATCATGTACCAAAAAGAACAAATTCAGTCTCAACTTTTAATATTAAACATTTAGAAATATAAAGGGGACGTAGTCAAACTTAAGCTAAGCAAAGAAGGGGGACGCCGTCCCCCCTCACTTTAACCACTGTGTAAAACAGTTCGTGACGCCTCCGTATACGAGTAGGTATATAATAATAATATATAGGGTTCGGATTTTGAGGCAAATGCCTTTTTTGAGGGGGAAGTGATAGAAAGACCGTTCTTATATAAAAATGTGTTTCGTTTAATTTCTATGCTAAAGCCTTGTCCACACCTATGTAACAAAATATAACATGAAACATATAACAAAATATATGTTATACGTAACAAATGTTATAATAACATGTACGTCCACGCACCAAATTGAAATATTTAATCAGTTGGTGACATCATGGCGACCCGTGATGACGTAATTTAAGCATGCGTAATTTTAAATTTAAATAAAAATAAAAAAAGTAAAAGAAAATTTTGGGTTCGCCCTTCATTACTTAATAGAAAAAAATTATAGTGGTAGTAATCTTTTACACGATTTAGGACGTGATGATTTAGAATGTGAACTTCGTTGCGACGGAAGTTTTAAAAATTTTTTACGAATGTCAAGTGCAAATTTTGAATTTTTAGTTAACTTAGTTGGTCATAAAGTATGTAAACAAGATACTAACTTCAGAGATTCAATACCAGTGAAAGAACGACTAGCTATAACTCTAAGATTTTTAGCTACCGGTGACTCTTTTCATAATCTACCTATTTAAAGTGTTTAAACAAGTAAGTTCCAATATAGTACCAGAAGTATGCGATGCGTTGGTAGAAGGTTTACAAGAATATGCAAAAATTAAGTTTTTTTCAGTAATATTAAAATTAATACTAAAATTAGTGTTTTAAAATTTAATTATACAGTTATTATATAAACAATATTGTATTATTAAAAATTATATGAACAATTTTCAAATTTATTTTAATACCAATTAATTAATTATTCATGCCTGCTATATTTAAGTAAATGTATAATAATATAAAATAGTAAAATTATTTTATATAGGTACTACTCGTATATTTAATTTTATGCTTACTCTACATCGATACTGATACGAAAATGGTCACATATCGACAAACTAATAGAATTTTCCTGGTATATAAAAAGATAAATAGGATAAGATATAATAAGATCAATTTTACAGCAATAATTCAGAAATCAGAAATCCCAAAACTGAACGCCAATACTTGTAAATAAACTTGATTACAATTCTTTATCTCCCTGTATCTACGTTTGAAATGAATCAAATGTTATATGTTATTTAATTTTTTTGTTATATTTTCCGTCGTTGATGGAAAACAAATTTTGTGATATAACATTTTTATAAAATTTGTATAACATGTTATATAACTTTGTAATATAACACTGTTATATAGCAATGTTACATAGGTGTGGACAAGGCTATATATTTATAAAACGATATCATTATTTAACACTGCTTATGAATTAGTTATTTTACTGGTGCCGTAAAATAAGGGGTTATAAATTTATTTTTCATAACTGTATATAGGTAAGGTATATACATGATGCCTGTGTTAATTTAATTTTAATTTATAGCTATTGCTGCGTTGAATATACTTGCAGAAGTAGTCCATTCAACTGCAGCAATCAGCTAATATTGTCACCATCAGGTTATTTATGATTTTTAATTATCATTTTATTATCACAATAATTTATTTGATGTTGTTATTTGTAAACATATTTTATATTTTGTAGCTAAAAAAAAGTACAACTGCCAACCCTCTTAAGAGGATGTTACACTCGCATTTGTTGTCTCTGTCTATCTAACAGATAATATAGCAAAATCACACTACGCAGAATTGAAAGTTTGGGGTTTAGGTTAAATTAAGAGTATAAACACCTATTAAAAGTTTTTGTTGTTGTTTTTGTTTCATAATTCTTATTGTATATCTACCATTATTATTATTTATTTTTAATAATCCTGTTACCTTTGTCATTAGTTTTTAGTTCGTTCGCTCGACCCGTCGACGCAACACATCAACCGTGTACCTACCTATTTTCGTTGTTTTTTTATTTTGTATCGTAATCGCCATTGAGGTAACGTATTTCTTTTTCTTTTTGTGGTTCGTCGGTTCACCCGAGATACACGCGCTCGCCACGGTTTTACGTCGGCAATTTAATTGTTGTGTAATTTTGCCCTGTTCCGCTATTAAAGCCAACGGTCTATGTGAAATCTAATAAAATCAACGTTTTTATACAAACCAAAACTTCCGTGTTATTTTCAATTGCATCCTCGAGTCGTTCATTCAACATCTAATCGAATCGGCCTGTCGAAACAAAGTTATCTACAACACTTAATATTAATTATAATATAACGTCCGGCGGAGAGCAACGTCAGTATCGATATTGAAACGTAGCTGTGGATCTACCCGTGGTCGATATCCGTGCTGTCACACATAAGTCTGCCAGCAACCTGTGTGTTGTGTGAGAGGCCGTCCAGGTCATCTAGTCGTCAGGTTCCATTCACGGACTCATAAAACTGCTCTCCAGTCGTAATTAAAAAATCACTAAATTGTGTCATCCTTGTTTCCGTAGTAGTAAGTTACTGTTTTATATTTCCCATCCTTGTCGTTGTCGTCATCGTGTCGTCGTCGCTCATCTTATACTGCCGACTCAAATAAATTGAAAGGTGCAAGGAATTTAAGTTGCCTATCTACCAGGTTTTTACGGCGTCGGTATTTAGGTTGCCTATCCTAAAAATTGTAAGGCACGTATGTTGAGTTGCCAACCCAGGAAAATTTTCAGGCGAACAGTGTTTATTTATTTTTATCGTGTTGCCTTGACGCCACTGGTCCTTCGGTCTGTCCTGCTACCTGCACGTACAATATATAAATATATTATATATTATATTATTTAATAAAAATAAACATCATTATAATTTGTAATCAACCTCTACCATTTGATTTAATGTTAATTTTAGTATGTAGGTATATATACTTGTATTATTAGTTATTGTATACCTAAGTATAATTTTTGTAAACTCCATGTCTCTATTTGTTTATAATTTACCTACTCACCTTTTTTTTTTTAAAAAAAAAAATTGGTTCATTGATCGAACCACTTTTTTTTCATTTTCTTGAATTGACTTCTTGAAAAACAGTTTTCTTTTGGCAGATTATTATTTATTTAGTATTTTACATAATATTGCGTCACAGTTTATGTCTAGTTTATAGAATCTAGATTAACTTTCACAATAATATTTTTTTATGTGTTTAGTAATGTTTGAACTTCTTAAATTTAGTAGATGTTATGATGAAATGTACTAAAATTTATAATCTGTCATTCAAAACGTATCTGCTATTTCCGGAAATAGTAGATATGTTTTACACTAACTTATAAATGAAACACGAACAAAAAACATTTATGTTTTAAAATTTTAATTTTTGTTGGAAAATGGAGTGTAATTAATTATTTACATAAAATAAGATGAAAAAATCATATTTCTATTGATTAGATACACAGAACAAAAAATGGATTTCCTGAAATAGTGCATTTTTGGAAATAGCACGTTTTAGTATATTACCCTTAATTTAAATTCATATACGGTTCTAATATATATTGTTTTATTATTATTTCAGTAAAGTCTACAGCATTGTCGTGTGCCAACTAATACTCACAATAGGAATTATATTAATAGTAACTTTTCTTGATGTCTTTAAAGAATATATACAATCAAACTTTCTTTTCGTTAAAATAATCGCGTATGTTATAACCGCGAGTACTTATTGTCCCCTCGTATGTTATGAATGTTTTCGCCGTACCCCATAAATATTATCTTTTTTTTATTGTTTACCCTGGGTATGTCCTTGTTATTGGCAATAATTGCATTACTTTCCTATCCAGAACATACATTTTATGCTCTTAGCTTAATTGTGTTAATATGTATTACTCTCTCAGTATTTGCATTTCAGACAAAAATAGATTTTACAGCGAGGATAGTTATTTATTGATGACTATTCTAGTGTTCATTTGTGTTATTATTATCTATATTATTTGTCTAGGATATATTATTAGATATATATTCTCATTTTGTCTTGTTTATGACACCCAATTAATGATCAGTGGTGAACACGAATATTGCATTACTCCAAATGAATAAAATGGGAGCAGTATCCATCTATGTAGACATTGTATTTATTTTGCTATTTATATTGAGCTTAATTGGTGAACCTACCGTCCTACCACCGAATAAAAATGTAGCTAGGAATACGTATTTCCTGTATTTTAATTTACATATTTTATTATAATAATAAAATATAAAAAAAATTCCTTTTAGTATTAATTTTACCGATTTGGTAAATAAAGTTTTTAAATAATATTGTATTTAATTATATATTTTTTGATAATATTTACTATTTTTATTCTTATTAATTACCTATATAATATGTGTATCTTTATTGTATACATACTATACATCATAATATAGACGTGTCTACGTGTCGCTCCTATCATACACAGGCACAACCTGCAAAATCAGCCGCAAATTAAAATTTCGTCTGAATTACCATCATGTTCTGTGCTATATTACAAATATATTCATGACAACATTTATATGTCTGTGGCTAATATAAATTATATCTACTATTATAAATTTTGTTTTTTTAATATGTAAGGAAAAACTACTCAAAAATGACGAGAAAACAGCAAAAATACAATTTTGTCAAATCGAGATTTTTCATTTCTACGTAATTTCGAAAATAATAACTTTAAAATCTTGAAATTTACAACGAATATTTAATTTAGCAATATATTCTCGTAAATTAAAATTTTTTTCAATTGTGGGCTATTTATAGACATTTTAGATTTTGAGGTTTCTACGTTCTAAAAGGGGTAATTTTGGGTTTTAACACCTGAACATATTATACAACGTTAAATATACGTTACTCTAATTAAATTCAAAAAAATGTAGCCACGATTTTTTTTATAGTAATTTTAATTTTTTCAACAAAATTATCAATTTTGAGGTATTTAAGTCCAAATAGTTGGTAAAACTAGATTTTAATACCTAAAAAAATTTGATATAACGTTATTTGTTCATTACTTTAATTGTTTAACTAAATTTAAAATATCGTTTGGAAAAAAGTCTTTTAGATTTTAAGCGTAGTAAGGGAGCTAGTGGTTTTAGTACACCGAGGCTGCACTCAAAATAATTTTTTTCGAGTTCAATGACTTATCATTGCTTTCAAATGCAATACATCCACCAAGAGTAGGTAGGTATCCTATCCCGTATCCGATAAGTACTTCCACCCGACGAGCGAAGTGCACCTTATTTTAAATTTCATTGATAAATTAACAGCTATAACTTCTAAGACGATTAATAATTGAATTAATTTCCTAATTACAAATGATAGAACAAATTTTTGTATATTTTTATAATGTAATAATACTTTTTACCACCATTCCTGTGACTAGCTGTAATTCGTGCAAACGTGAATTTGAAAATTGGCCATCGTGAAAACAAAACTTTGCCGCACAATGGCTCAAGAAAGCCAATGTTATCCAAAGAAATAATGTTTTTCATTTTTATATATTCAGAATTTAGTACTTTGAATTTTGAAACAATTCATTACTTGATTATGAGAGAAAAATGATAAAAAAAAAATGTTTGATCTTTTTTTTTGGGGGGGGGGAGGAGTGCATGACCCGCGAAGAAAATCTGGACACGCCTATGCATCATATATTATATACCTATTCGTATATTATATTATATGTGCTAATATCCTGGAATTAACGATAATGATTAACATTTATAATAATTTGGATCAGATCATTAGAAGATATTTTCTAAAAATATTTAAAAAAATAATACTATTACAATATATTTTTAACTCGATAGATTATTTATTTATTTTGTATCGATCATCTTTTCTATTTTAAGTACATTTTAGTCAAGCCATTAAAATATATTTCATTTTATTATTAATTTATGTTATCAAATTCCTTTCTAGCTCTATATTTTTCTCATAAAAATGATCTAAATGTCTGATGCAAATGTGTTTAAATTTTTTTTTAATTCGTCTAGTTTTAAAAATAAATAATTAAAAAATAACTATTTATATAATATTATAGACTGATGCTAATTATTATCAAAGCAGAGATGGTATTAATTTATTGATGAATTATAATTATTCAGTCAAACTAAAACACACACCAGCCAAATTTAGAGTATCTTTAGAATAACATATAATTTATTTCCTAATGTATATATTGACTTACGAATTATGCTTACAACTTCAATAACTACAACTATTGCTAAAAAATATTTTTGAAGCTAAATGTTATGAAATATTATTTTTAAACTACAGTTATTCATAATATACATAATAATAACAACTCAATATAGAATATACATTATAACATACATATACATTAATATATAATTAGAATATACATTATAGTAAAAATATTACTAATCATTAAGTTTAATTTTAAATATACTATATATACTCTATTTTTAAGTATAATACAATTCAGTCAATTGATTTTGTTAATATTATACAAATTATTGTTGATTTATAGCTAAATTACATATATGTATTTTATTTAAAAATAATAACAAACAAGTTTTAAACAGCTTTATAAAAGGAAATGATTTTAGTATTATATAAAAATGGAGAGCCTTCATAATATAGTATCCTGCACGGGATTTTATAAAACTTAAAAGAAGTCATGGATAGTATAAACGTCTGCAAGTCCATATTTAGGATTTTAATCCCAAACTTTGTATATAAAATACATGAATAAATTGCTCCTTAATAAATAATAAATATAGTCCCCAGTAAATTTGAATTTGAATTGAACAAGATTAATACAAACCTTGTTTTTATTTGTTAGGAAAAATGGTTCAAATTAAAAATAGACTTAAAATGGTTTAATCAATTTTCGACGAAAAAAAATTTTAAAAAAAAATCAATAAAAATATAATTATTGACTATAACATAGTACCTACCTATGAAATTATTTATTCTTGAATTTTATAGAAAATACCGTCACCATAACATATTATAATTATTTAAAAATGTTTTTTCTTACTGGAATATTATAATATTAATTATATACGGAATGAGATAATTTTTCAGCGAAAATATAAATTATTAATAACTATTCAAAAAAAAAAAAAAAAAAAAAAAAAAAATGAAAAACTACATATATTCGCATTTTCCTATACTTCAAATATCATCCTATAAATACTACGTCAGAAACTTGAATATTCAATACTGTAATGAACATTGTATAACTAACTAAACAACATGCATGTGACTTATAACTACATATAACAATAACCATAAAAATCAAAAAATTGTATACTATCAATTGCCTAAATACAACAATATGAAGTACTTGTTGAAAATCAAATCAAATTTTTAAAATTTTACACAAGGAAAATCCAAAAAAGTGACTTTTAAATATGTTATATACCGAAGTGTACATAACACACGTTGACGCCAGTCCGAGTACGATTTAACTGTTATTGAATTCATAGTATAGTGATTAAAAAATATTTTATTCTTCGTCGTGCTTACTTATAAGTACGTATTTTAATACACCTACAGGTATCTATGGTTTCCCTTCCGCGATCGCATGACTACTACATATACAATGTAATTTAAATATGGTCGGTTTCTTTTAAGCGAACACTTGTGGCTATCCAAAATTAAACCGCTCCTCGAGCAGTAAAATTGCGTTTGCCTCACGAATGAATGATTGTTTTGTGGTGAAAAAAACATTTTATTCTTATCAATTTTCATTTTTATATAATTTATTTATAAATATTAATAGGTCCTAATTAAAAACAAACATTTTCTAAAGAAAGTTCACCAAAGTAGAGAATGAACTATTTGAAATATTAAATAATTATAATAATATACGGTAGAAATATACCGAAATACTTATTTCTCGATCGCTGCGTAGAATCATCTATAATAAACGACAATAATGCGAACGCAAACGTATGCTCCGTATTTTTATGATTTTAGTCCCCTTTTGCTTATGGCTCTTATCCAATGATGTCTATTGGGGGGCCAGGGAGAGATATTTTATTGGGAAATACGCAATACCTACGGAAAATGTTTGTACAAATCATATGCCACACAACGTCATAAATTAAAATATAAATACATTTCTGTACGTAATAATTACATAACTTTTTATAAATTTTTTTATCATTTTGTTGTTTTTATTTCGTTATGTTTTATATTTATTTGAGCTATACATTATTTCATCTAATTATAATAGATTTATTCTACAAGATTTTGTAATTTGGGTTGGACCCTTAATTTAAAATAAATAAATATCCAAGGATGAACGATTGGACATTCATGAACAAATTAAGTTTTATTTAACTATTTAACTTAACTTGTTAATTTTGGAACATTTAAAGTATATTACAAAACAGAATCAACTTTGAATTAAAGTTAAAAACCCACTGGAAAATTATTTATCTAAATTTTCAGGTATTTATTTTCGTCTATAATTAACTTTCTTATTGCGTTATAATTGTTTAATGAACTGATTTATATTCAGCCTATTTATATATATTATTATATTGTTATTTATTTATATATATATATTTATATATATGTGTCATATATTACATATTTTGTAATATATAGTATATAATATTATATGCATATGAGTGCATATATTCACACTTGTATATATGTAGCTATAATATATGCAGACGCAATCTAAATAAGCATTGCGACTGTTGCCTCATCTAAATTAAAAATTGTTTATATCACAATTTTATAATTTAATCCGGTTATAAAAACCAAATTGTTTATTGTAAAAGCCAGTATCGCTCGTAAGGAAGTATGTGCAAGAAACCTCTTACAACGAGTAGTTAGCACTCTTGGAGTGCGTACCATTGTACACTATACTACGATTTTATTAGTGTTTTATACAATGTTTAACTGTGTTTTTATATTATTTATATTTTATTTAACGAACCTTCAAGACTGTTCGTTCCTAATATCTACTTATAGTAGTATACTATAGTAGGTACTATAGTAGTATCATTGATTTATATTACTATATACTCGTAAATATAATGAATATTTAATCAATGCTAGTCAACCTATACGAGTATAATAAAATACAAAGAATTGTTGAAATAAAATTTGGCACCCATTTTTATATGAAACTAGATTTTGATACACGTTGAAACAGAATAGGATAATTATAAATTTACTCGAATTTCGAATACGAGTTCGATATAAATTTAATAGTTCCAGTTCAATACTAAGCTAATAGTTCGGTTTGGGTTCGGGTTCGAGTTAAAGTTCGGTTCGGTTCGGTTTGGGTTCGACATAAAAATTCGGTTCGGTTTGGGTTCGGGTTCGACATAAAAGTTCGGTTCGGTTCGGGTTTGATATTAAACCTCATAGTTCGGTTCGACACCTAAATTTAAAGTTCGACCCACCTCTAGTTTAAGGTCCTGAATAAGTATAACAATTGTGTGTTTTGAGGATAATAACGATAAGAACTATAAATCCTGTATTAAGATATATTTCAAACATTAGAGTGCGTTTTATTAATTTGTGTTGCCGTACGCGTTAATTAGATAAATTAACGACTACGACGAAACCAAACACATGAAATATTAAAGTTAACTAATATCAAGGATAAATTTATTTAGTTAGATCAGTAATTGATTAACTTGTAACTTTTAACCATTTAAAAAAATTATGTTTGAATTAACTTAACCGAAAAATATTATTATAAACTTTTTACTTTTTACTATTTTGTACCCTTGCAAATATCCATTCAGAGTATGTACTGATATAATAATGCTTTTTCTTATATTTCGTAGCAACTAAAAAAGTATGTTCCTAATACTCCTTGTATAATCCTTGAAATTAATAAGCATAAACAATGTCTCTTTGTTCTTAGGGTCAATGTTAATACACATTGTCATCAATATTTGGGTGTTTTGTAAAATAATTTTATCGGAATGAATGGAAATACAATAATATACGCAATATTGACAGAAATGTAAAAATACATTCAGTAAGCATTATTCACTTTATCCATGAAAAATACCAATAAATATTGAATAATACTGATTTGTCCTCTTAAGGCTAATACATAATAAGCTATGTACTATTTTACAGTTTGAAAACATTAAAGTAAATTAGAATTTTGGGGTTTTAAATTTGAAAAAAAAATGTTTAAGTTCTATACTAGAGAATATTGAAAACATAATTTTGATATTTTTGTAAAAAAAATTGTAAAAGAAATGGTATTTAATTTTTGAATATAACTAATTTCTTAACCTCTTTATTTTTTAACTTTTTTATCGTATAAAAATAAAACAAAATTACAAATGTATTCCTAATATTCTCTTGTAAAGAACCAAGAAAAATCTTAATATATTTTCAGAATTAAAATCGGTAAATTATTAGTACCTTAATTTTTTTAAGCTTCTAGGTCTAAATCAACGGAAATAAAATATTTTACTATATTTAATCACGAATACTTTTTCACAAGTGGACATGCCAAAAATACAGGGCAGCCCATGTAATCTTCACACTAATGATTATTTATTTATCACCCAATAACACAAACCCACCAGGACTTTAATACTAGCCTATGCATATAAAGCTCTTAAAACCGACGTGTTTGCGTTAGTTTTTTAAGGAGTATTATATAGGCAATTTATGTTGCATAATATAATAATGAGAAGATAAGGGCTCCCAAAAAAATATTATTCTGATCTACTCATTATAATTCCAACAGTCCAATACGGCGCGTGCTCCAATAAAAATTTTGAAAACATATACAGATTCATGATTCTTCATTACTTACTCGAGGGGATAATCGATCCACGTTTTTCATTTTCAAATTTTATAGAAATATCAAAACCGTTTAAAGTTTTCAAAATTGTTAATATATATTAAACACATAGGTATATCTAATTAAATAAAAATGATTTTTTTAAAAGTGCATCGATCACTGTCTCATAAACATTGTGGAAAATGTGAATATTTTTTTCAAAATCAAAATGTACCCACTGTGCATTTTAAGTTTCGGTACATCTCAGCGATGTATGATTTAAGTTATCAAAGTTAACAACATTACCCACCAACGTTTCATAAACATAATAATATTGTATTTTTATTACATTATTTTTACGTTAATTATCAACATCGCGTAAACGTACAATATAATAAAATATCAACGTCTTGGTAACAACTTATATGGGCATTGCAGCAATAGCACATAGTTGTAATATTTGATTTACGCGAATCCGCGGGTATAATTATTATTATACCTATACGCACCGAATCTATTTATATAATAATCGTTCGGTGGGTTTTCATATTATCGTTTTTACGGTGCACAGTGCACATCATGATGGCTTCCCGTCACCGAGCCACTGTCCAAAATTCTGTTTACAAGTTACAACAATAACATAATATTATTATATTTTACGCGGTACAATTGCCGATTCATTTTCCATCGAACCTTTGTAGGCAAATATTATAGGTAAATATTCTGCCTAATAACTACGTTATAACATTATAACAGCTATGACCAAACAAATATGTAATAAGGTATGTACCTAAGTAAAATTGACTATTTAGTAATAGTTATTTACCATTCATTTCATCAAATAAATACCATTCGTCCAGACCAAATGGCAACATTTTGGGACAATAGAATATGTCAACAACGTTGCATTTTTCCTTTTTGTGCAGATAATCAAAATTTGTCGTCAACTAGCTACCCAATTATTATTATTTATTGGTAAAAAATGTGTGAAACATTTCACATATTTGTCGTTAATGTTGCTTTGAACTGGACGCAAATATACAGTTTATATTATTCTGCTTAGCATGAGTATCGTGAGGTGTAAATTATAATAAAGTAGGTAGGTAGTTAGTAGGTAGGTACCTAGTTTTGAAAAAAATATTGAAAAACGTAAATTTGTATTTTCATTTTCATAAACTCTAACCATGTACCTAGATACATTAATACATTATATACCTAACGCCAGTCGTTGAATTTTGGTGTGGTACGTATGCAGAGGAATGGAGCTATACTCTTCATTTTTTCATATGTAACAGCATACCTCATATTTTATTCATGAAGGAACACAGTATCCATCTTAATTTTTGTTTTGAATTTGTTAAAATTAAGCTTAGAAATATAATATAAATATGAAAATGAACTTATTTTATTTTATCGCATTAAATAGCCACAAATCATGGAATAAAATTTTGAATGCCTCAAATCATGAAAGTAGGCTGTAGATATTATAGGTAGGTATCTACATAATCGTATTTGCTAAGAAAAAAGTGCAATAAGTAATTAATTTTTACAGCATTATTTTATAAAATTATGTAGGTACATACTACCTAGGTATATCTAATAATTGTCTATATTAACCAAGAATAATAAATACAAATTTAGATAATAATGTAGGTATAGAAATTAGGAAGTGCGGACCTCCAAAATATTTTCGAAATATTGACATTTTAACAATAGGTACCTAAGTAGAACAATTTGGACCATCTTAAAAAAAAATTATTTTTGGTAAAAATATAGCAAAAATACTATATTTATAAATTTATATACTAAGGCTTTCAAGCTTGGAAATTATTATTGTAATGACGTTTATATAGATTTAATAATAATTATTTTTTATTTATTTACGGCATTTTAAAATAATAATATGTACCTAAGTAGGTTATTATTGTTTTATCATTTGTGTAGGTGTACTATTGGGCCGTTTTCTTTTTAAAAGTTGCATAGAATTATAATAAACCTACCTATGCCTATTAAATAGATATGAGTACCTACCTATACTCCTTACATCAACCATATTTTTCTTATGAATATGTTACTTAGCGTGGCAGGGTAGTTACTGTAATTATTAATTTGGTAAGAGCATTATGTGGATAAGTGATAAAGGATTTTCAATTCATAGGTATTTAGTAATATTTCCATGTAAATTATTATTTGTATTTCTTTTAAATAACCATTACCATAGCTGGGTACAACTATCTACAGCATTGTTAATTAAATTTTTTATTAATTAATTAATTTCTTACAATTAATAGGTATAACTTATTCTTTATCAACTCATTCAGATGACATGGGTTGTTGGTATTTTTTTTGAAACGAAAGAATACAGTATTATTCCATCTAATTGGCTCATTGGACCACTTGGTAAAACAAGTGTAACATTTTGCAAGGGGGCCTTCTTATGCTGTGACGAGTATCCATTTGAAAGAAGCGCAGGAACCATTGGGAAATTGGGATACTTTCAGAATAAAAATTTTAAACAGCAACATACACTATGGTAAGAATTATCGTTACTGTATTATAATTATTTCAATTAGTACTATTATAAATATATATATATATATATATATATATTATATTATATTATATTTATTAGTTATTACTAGGGCAGAAAACTTGTAGCTCTAAAAAAACACTAAATATGCAAGCACTATATATGCACCTAAAATTCTTTTTGCGATTTAATTTTAAAGTATCTATTAAAAAAATTAATTGTAATAAATATAATAAATCAAAACAATTACATAATTTAAATATATTTTATACCATTGCCAAACAAACAAATTACATTTTTCTTAATTTTCTTAATTAAACCATAATTTTTATTTCTATTGATTTACTTTTTGTTAACTTTATATCTCTACTTCTGGCACTAAAAAAATAATAATATCCATGTTTTAGTAAAAATAATTTTAGCCAATACCTATTTAATTAATGTTAATAGTACTTTTAATTTGAAAATTTACATCGAACGATCAAATGTTTTTAAACGACGTTAGATTACAAATTAATATTATTACACATTTTTTTATAATACACATTTTATTTTTTTTACATTGTATTTTTTTAATTACCTAAGTAAAGAATTTGCATAAATAACTAGAAATATAAAATGCAAGTTGGTAGTACTACACAGTGCTCTACTACACTTTTTCACATGCCATATGCACTTTTTTATACGATAGAAGTTTAGTACAGAACATATAAAATATGTGATTAGTATATCTATTAATTATAAATTATTTATTAGTTATTATATGCACCTATAGTATAATATTTATCTAATTTATAGTAATATTAAATATAATACAATAAATAAATAAAAATATAGTTTTACAACTTTGTAAAGTAAGTAGGTAGAAATATAAAATCAAATTATAGAATAAGTAGGTATGTAATAGATTATATTTTTAACATAAGCACTTACATGGTATTTATTACATTTTTAGTCAATTTTAACAAAGCTTGGCACTGGTAAATTAAAATAAAACATTCATCCACTGAAACTGACCAAGATGATATAGTTTTAGCTAAGAAAAAACCACATTTTGATGTTTCATGAGATGATAGTGAAGATTTAGGTAAAACTTTTTAACATAAATTAAATTTTTAATCTTTTATGATTAGCAAAAGGAATATAATATTTGTTTTTTATGTGTAAAAATATAGATTCTGGCTATACTATAAAACCTTCAAATAGCATAAAGCCAATTGCAACTAAATCTGAAATTTCAGTGACTACTGAAGACTATCTTGAATATGTCAATCTTACTTCTTATGGACCATCAACATCTAATAAATACATTCAGCTAATTAACACACAATCAATTACACATTCAACTTCAATAGATACAACACCATCATTGTTAGAGGTAATATATGTGTATATACATTTTTATTTTTTCAATATATAGGTTCATAGTTACTACTTATGTTTAAGAGGATGTTGCACACCCCATTTTTAAGGGATTTTGTGTAGGCAATTTTTAGATATTTTTTAAAAAATAATAAAAATCTAACAATCAAAAAATATTTTAATATAATTTAAAAGTAATTAAAAATAGTCCTGTGTCAGTACTATTTTTTATTGCGGTGTAAGCACGACATTTTATTAAAAATACATTTATGAAAACCAAATAAAATGGTTTTTTAATAACACTTGAAAATTGAATTTGTTCACATTATTTTTTCCGAGTGATGGTTTTACTATATTCCTTGGAAGATAAAAATACTATATTATGTTAATAATGCAGTATTTAAATTAAAATATGTTGAGTAAAACTTACATACATGGTCAAGTATATTAGGTAGCTATACCTATTAAATACTATAGTCAGGAGAAAAATATGAGCGATTACTACCATGGGTAAGAACAGAAAATTTGCGGTTCTCATACTAGTCTATTGTAATCTATTGTCATGGTGATTCGTAGATTTTTATTTGAGGAATCTTACCAATAAATTGCTACTAGTCTTATGTAGATCACTGCTCACAACTATAATAATATTTCATTATTATATATTTAATTTATAAGATATATATTATATACATTATTAAAATATGTTCTATATTTATTTTTCAGACATCTTGTATAAAATCATTAGCATCTACCTAGTAGACACAGCACATATAATCTACGTTTATATTAAGGATAGTTTTGGTGTATACATATACGTATAATATACGTTTATTTAGTTTATTTTATATATTATATATATAATTTATATAATTTATTTATATATATTTTATGTGTACGATATGTAGATACATATTCGTATATATTACATTGGAAATATATGTTTATATAACGTCGATTGTTCGTTTAATATTGGTTGGGTGAAATTTTGTCGATGATTGGATAAGAATATACGTATATTTTAGGTGTACGGTACCTACGTATTTACAATACATATTTGTAAATATATTATGTTGAAAGTTCAGGCTTTACAACTAAACTACTCACTCCATATGATAATGTAATCGAAATCTCACGTATTTAAGAAATTCAGATAACAGATGGCACCCCACACAGCATTTTGAATATATGAACATTTTCAGAATATTTGAAAAAACTAATAACCTTATAAAGTTTTTCTAAAAATATTTTTTTTTAAATATTTTCATAATATTTTTAAAATATTTTCATAATATTTTTAAAATGTTTGAACATAAATATAACTGAAATATTTTGAAAACGTTATACATGTAAAATATTGTAAGACCATTTTTCCATTAAGCATTTTAGAAATATAAATTTAGCCCTAAATAAATTATAATATTTTAATGTTCTAAATTACTGGTTTTAGCAATAATCCATTATAAAGTTCTTCTCTAGGACACGTCCCTCCCTTAACTCCCCATGGGCACCTATGAATATTGAATTAAAAATAGGGGGAGGGATATATAAAATCACGAAAAGATAGGTCCACCCTAATAATAATTCAAGAATCATAATTTGTACCTACTCATCTAAATTTGTTGGCGTTGGCGAATATATATATATAATATAATATATATTATCGAACTGTTTATGTAAATGTAAGTAGTTTTGAAGTTTTATAATTGTACTTAATTTGGCAATTTGAACTGAATTGTACTTATTATAAAATATATTTATATATACCTACATAATAAAGGTAGATTACGGGACACCATTTTTTGTGGAAAACATGCGTTTTTGGTGTTATTTTCAGAAGTGTAAAAAATTTGCGGTCGAACTTAGTTTTGAAGTTATAGCGATTTAAATTTTTTTTTTATTACGTAAAATGACACATTTTACGTTGCGTTTTCATATAAAAACTCTTTTTCATAGTACTTTTACTTGTACTTTATTCGGTTGCACCTATAACTAAACTGGGCCACATGTGAATATCATACATTTTTCAATCGTCAATGGATTCTGGTTGGGTCTAGGAAATAATACCTAAAAACTCATATGTACAAATAAAATTTGTCTATAGGTAGGTATTTATAAAAAATATTGTATCATACACGTCTGACTCCAGACATATTAAAATTTTTTATTGTATAATAATTGTAGATGAAATTGCAGTTGTTTACAATTATTATAATAGGTAATTATTTCTTTATAATTATTTTTCTAGGTCTATTATAATATAAAACTATTAAATACCTAAATTTCTATTTAAACCAAGCTGTAGTTTATCATTTACATCTAAAAAAAGAAGGCAAAATGTAAATATTATAACTGATGGTAATGATACAATTAACTATCCATTTGTATAATCAAGAAGATTATCTAACATCTAACCAACACCAATAACACAAGATGTAGAAATACTTACTTCTAATAACACTCAATCTCTTTTAGAGAATTTAGATTTAATTGTAACCGAAAAATAATTTATTTATTATTTATTAAGAATTTATATTAAAAAAAACAATTTATGATGAAAAAACAAATTGTAGTATTTCTGATCCAAATGTTTTTCAATCTGAACTTGCATCATTTGTTATTTTATTAAAAATTCCAAGAAGTTGGACAACCGAGTTATTGAAATTACTGAAGTCTGTAGATAATTTAGATTGCCTTAAATCCCTTCCCTTAGATTTTAGAACTTTACTATATACTCCTCGATCCAGTGAAGTTCATTTAACAAAAATTGGAGGTAGTGAATATATTCACTTCGGTATTGATATTGGTCTGTTACATATGTTGAAACATTTTACTGCTATAAAAGATATATCTTCATTAAATTTGTGGTTCAACATTGATGGTTTCCCTATTGATAAGAAAGGAAGCTCTTTTTGGCATATCTTATGTGCTATTGCTTTTGAGTCTACTGGAATGAATCCATTTGTTGTTGGTGCTTACTTTGAGTCTAAAAAACCGTATAATGTTCAGGAGTATCTTAATCCTTTTATTGAAGAATTAAATTATCTTCTTGAACATGGCTTGGCTGTAGATAATGCTATTCTAGACATAAGGATAAATTGTATAATATCAGATGCACCTACTAGAGCCTTTATTAAACAAATTAAAGGTCATTCTGGTTATTTTGCTTATGAAAAGTGTATGGAAGAAGGTGATTATCTATCAGGAAGAATTAGCTTTCCCGATGGAACTGCTTAACTCCGTACTGATGAATCATTTGTATTACTTTCGAATAAAGAACATCATATTGGAATTTCACAATAAAATTGTTAAACATTTCTGGTTTTGGCCTTGTTTCATATATTCCATTAGAATATATGTATCTTTGTTGTCTTGGGATAATGAAAAAAAATTTACTTTTTATGGTTAAAGGCACTAATGTTCCAAATTCTTGTGGTTTTACCCGTTTATCTAAAGACCAAATTGAAAATATCAATCGCCATATGAATGTGGCTATACAATGGCTAAGTATAGATTTTGCTCGATTTCCTCGCAATTTAAATGATTTTATATTATTTATTTTATTTATACAATTAATTAATTGCATTAGCAATTATTGCTAATGTGCAAATAATTGCACAAGCAATTAATACATATAAAGCTACTGAATTATGTCAAATAATGATGTATACAGGACCTTTTATTTTTAAAAATATTGTTAGTCAACCAGTTTATAATAATTTTATGATATTAAATATTTTAATGAGACTATTAGGTTGCATAAAAATAGTTCACAGTCAAAATGAGTATGCAAGTGTGTTAGCCTAACATTTTTTAAGCACATTTTGTCTTGTTTATGGCTGAGGAAATGTTTCTTATAATGTGCATTCCATTATTCATTTACCACAAGATGCTCTAAAATATGGAGTGTTAGACAACTTTTCAGCTTTTTCTTTTGAAAATTATCTGATAACATGTGAAGAAAATTGTGCAACCGGGTCATGCTTCATTAGTGCAACTGTATAATCGTATTAAAGAAGAGTATAAATGTAATATATTTAATACTTTTGGATCGTCTAATCAGTATCCCTTTTTAGATGATGTTTATTTTGAAAGTCCATTACCTAATAATATATATGAAGATTTAATAGCCCACATTCAACACTAATTATGCAACATTTCAAAATCAGATTGTCTCATGTAAACCATAGGAGTAAAAAAAAAAGACGATTGTGTCATAATTTCTTCAAATGTAATTGGTATTGTTGAAAACATTTTGAAAATTAATGGAAAAGTTCATTTACTTTATAAAACATTTGAACATGTACAATCTCTTTACAATGAGCCATGCTCTTCCAAATCAGTTTGTATGTTTAAATGTAGTTAACTGTCTAAAACATTAACTTTGTTTGAGTTAAATGATTTACATTTTAAGGCCTGCTATTTACCCTATGACTTGTCATAGTCAATATTTTATGTTTGTGCAATATTTCATACAGTTAGATAAAAATATATATTAAATGTACTATTTATTTAGAATACACATACCGTTAAAATGTACATAATTATTAAATTTGATGATGACAAAATATGTAAGGTTGAAGCAATTCCAAAAATATGGCTATGTAATAAAACAATACCTAATCCTGAAGAAATATGTGAGTGGTACTACCCCAGAGAAAATGTTGCTCAATAATCTCAATGTTATACTAAAATTCAAGACGATTGGTATAAAAGATCTGTTCGAACATTATTTATGACAGATTTATTTATATATATTATATATAAATATATATATATATATATATATAGATTTACATATTATTTAGATTATCAAAATATTTATTTATTATTGTATTATAGCCTTATAGGTAATTGTAATTTTTATCAACAAAATATTTGAAAGTTTAAAATCACTTTCTAATAATTAAAAATATAATTGATTTTATAAAATCAGTTACATTTTTAATTATAGACAGTTTAAAATTTCAAACTTTTAAACGATGAAGACAATTATTTAATTTGTGAACAAAACAAAGTAGATATAACCAATATACCTAAACCAAAAAGTATGATATTCATTTAATTATTATATTTTCTACTTTAACTACTGGAAATAAATATTTATACTGTTTTAGAATCAATTGCATTTTTTGATTTGCCTTCTGCTGATTCACAAAATTATTTTATCAATATACAAGAAAAAGCTGATGATTCACAAAATGATTCTATGAATATACTAGAAAATTCTGATGATACACAAAAAGATTTGATTAATATAGAAAGAGATATTAATAGTACTTCACCACAAATGTTTGATAATAGTCCTATAAAAAGTATATAATACTAAATCGTATAATAAGCTAATGATGTTAACTAATAGCAATTTATATTTATACCTTTAGGCATTCAAAATAATAGTCTGGATGAAAAAATCATAAACATCCATAAAATGTTAAATAGCATGGTCATGTTATTATGGATGGTACTATTACTTAATACTTTTTATTACCTTTGTAAATAATTTTCATATTGTATTATTTTTTCACAGTTTCGAATAAACTCAATGATATTAAAAAAGAAGTCTGTATTATTAAAATTAATAGTATAAAAAACCAAGAATTGTTAACTGCTTTTACTAGAAATTCTCATTGTACAGATAAACAGAGCCAGTGTAAAAATCCTTGTGGATACCATTGACGAATTGAATGAAATTTAAGAAGATAATGACAAAATTAATATAATATTAAGTTTATGTTAGTTTATTTTTATTCTGTTATTATTATTTTTTTTTCAAATTTATCTCAGATTCTTCAAAGATATGCAAAATCATTTGATGTTAAACGAACAACGTATATGGCACTTAAAATATTGATGAATAATCGAGTGGCTGAATTTTTAAATATGAAGGAAGACAGGAGAAAAAAAAGCATTTGTTAAATACAAACTATTTACTTCTATTATAGGTATTGTTTTTTTTCCTTTTTTTAAATTGTTATAATTTTAATATAAGATTTTTTTTATGTAATAAACTGTGTCAAAGATTTATTTCCAGAAGTATCATTACTTGACATTAAGAGCCATGTTAGTGATTGGTTAATTTTATGTTTTAATATTTTTTCAAAAACGTGTAAAATCATATGCCTAAAAAAATAATTTTTTTTTTATTTAATAATTATTTACTTATAATAATACATTGTTATACTTTATAATATATTAAAATAAACTTCATTTATATTGTATTTAAATAAATTAAATATATTATTTTGTATACACAAAACATATTGTTGTTGACAGGAACATATATATACATATATATATATATATGTGTGTACAAAATTTGACAAAATAAGGTTTTGGTATCCCTGCATTTAGATTTAAAATGTTTAATATTTATATATTTTATAGGTTTAATAAATGTAATTTTGAAAAACTATCTAAAACAAAAATTTATATGACATTTAAAATTAAAACATTTCAAAAAACCTGTGACAATTTGTTTTATACAAAACCAAAAATATCTTTATAAATAATTCATGCATTATATTATAATTTTGTTTCAGCAATACAATAAATTTTATTTAATCATAATATATTATCTATTTATCTATCTAATATATAATATATATCTCACATAATATATTTTTATTATTAGTATCCTAATAAATATAATAATTTAGTTTTTAGTGTTTCCCGAACATTTCACTTTTAAATAGGTTTGTTTCCATCAACGACAATATTTTACCCTAATAATATACCTACTATATACTAAATATATTCTACGCCTACACTGAAAATATACCTACTATATACAAAATATATTCCACATTTATACTAAAAATATACTTATTATACACGAAATATATTCCAAGTGTGCACCCAGAATATACATAAAATAAACTAAATATATTCTATGTTTACACTGACGCTATACCTATCATATATCAAAAATAAACGTAGTTTCAACTAATATTATACAGGTTTTAGTTCTAAAATATACGTTATTTTACATTGAATTTTCTTGAAATTTCTCCCTTTTGACCTAGTAATAAACAAAATCTCTACGTATATTTTTCGTATATTGGTGTAATATATACATATAATATACGTTTAATATAGTTATAATTGTTTACTGGATATATTATCTCGTCATCTCAAAAGACTCTTAAAAACCAAACAAGAAGAATGCATCGTCTCATTAAAATTGGCATCAGTGTAGTCAAACAATTTTATTACAGCCAACAGTACAAATTCAATAGGTGAAAATAAATATAATAATGTAAAAATAATAGAAAATTCTACCCATTATCCATTAATCAATACTGAAGATAACTTAAGAGTGTTTGATCAAAATAATGAATGTAATTTAGATGAATGTCAAAATTGTAATTTTTCTAAAAATATAGAAAACAATGTACTAGCTGGTAATGAACTTAATTTTAGAAGTTTAGGTTTAAAAGATAAATTAGAAAAAATAATATGTTCCAAAAGACATAAGGACACTTATGAAAATTCCAAAACACCATGAAATCACTTCTTTATCTAATGATTCTTATATACATTTAGGACTTAAAAATATGTTACTTCCAATGTTAAAAACAAATAATGCAGATATTCATTTAAATTATCACATTTTAAAAATAGGAATAAACATAGATGGCCTTCCAATTTCTAAAAGTTCAAAAAGTCAGTTATGGCCAATATTGATTTCCCTAATAAATTTTAAATAACTGGGTAAAAAATTAATTCCTATTGGTATTTTTCATGGATATGAAAAACCTGAATCACTAGAACAATATATAAATCCATTTATTATTGATATTTTAGGAGTTTTAGCAAATGGCCTAAGTGTAAATTGTTCTATAATAAAATTAGAGATTTGTAATATAGTAAGTGATGCACCTGCCAAGGCTTTCATTCTTGGAGTGAAATCTCATAATGGATAATTTGGGTGCACGTCGTGTATTAAAGAAGGGTCTTATATAAGACACTGTATAGTGTTTACTGGAATTTATTCACCATTGCGGTCAGACGAATCTTTTCGTAATAAGGAATATCATAAAGTAGATTTCCCATTACTTCATTTGCCTATAAATATATGTAATGTGGTTTGTTTAGATTATATGCACAATGTATGTTTGGGGGTAATGAAACGATTGATTTTGCTTTGGGTCAGAGGAAAAAAAGATATTAGATTGACGGATGAGAAAATAAGTCAAATTAATTGTGAATTAAATAAATTAAGATCGTATGTACCATCAGAAATTTGTTGTTTACCTAGACCAATCAATGACATTAAATACTGGAAAGCCTCGGAGCTTCAAACATTTTTATTATATTCGGGACCAATTATATTAAAAGGAAAAATTAGAAAACATTTCTATAATCATTTTATGTTATTAGTTTGTGGCATTCAAATTTTAGTTTGCTCCGATACCGTTCAAAATTTAAATAATAAAGCTTCAAGTCTCCTTAGAAAGTTTGTAAGTGATTATCCTTTCTTATGTGGTAGTCATTTAGTAACATACAATGCACATAGCTTAATACATTTACCAATGTTTTCATTAATACATGGGTCTTATATAATTATAGTTCATTTAGGTATGAAAACTATTTACAGTATATAAAACTATCATTAAAATCAGACAAATATCCTTTACAAGAGATATATAACCGTATTACAGAAAAATAAAAATTACAGACAAATTTATTCAATTTTAATTCACATTTGCATATATTTTTTGGTAAGATAGAAAATCATTTACATGCATTTTTGTCTTTATCAAATAAACTGTATAAATTAGTTTTTTTTAAACAATCTAATACTAAAATTAATATTTGTAGTATTAATGATAAATATATTATGCTTATAAATAATAAAATTGTTACGATTGAATATATTATACCGTCTAAAAATCAGTTAATTACATTTGGTGTTAAAGAATTTCTGAACTGTCAAATTTTCATCTAAACCAATGTCATCTAATTTAATTGGTATATTTGTAATAAATATTACTGACCTTTCCAGTATTTTTTATGTATCAGAAAGTGATTTTAAATACAAATATATGTATATTCCTATGTTTGATAATTTAGCTGTAATTTCATTATTAAGTCATGAAATTAATGACAACTTTAAAACTTAAATTTGATTATAATTATATATTATTTGCATTATTTAATATTTTATTATATTATATATTGTAAATCCATTTTAAATGTGATTTTGTTTGTATGTACTTATCTAATTTTAATGTTTTAAATAAAGTGGTCTTATTTATTATTTGTTTATTTTTTTTTTTAAATTATTATCTGGCATTAACTTGAATTATGAACTAATGTTAATATATAATCTTAATATTTTAATATGACTGAACAATAATTACATTACTTACATCACCAATATGACTACAATTTTGGACATTTACTGCATTTTTAACATATTTTCAACGTCATTATAACAAGAAATACAATGTTTCATGTTACTCTAAACCATCTTTGCAACGTTTAGTAAACCAATAAATGCACAGTGGTTATGTATTCATAGTGATATTCTGATGAAATTAGAATCTTCTATTTTAAGCAAAAAATATAAAAAATTTTACAGTTATAAAATATATCACTGACATGTGTATGTGAGTGCATGTAGTAGCTAATCGTATTATTTTTTTTATACAGGTTATTAATGATCACACATGACTAACACAAAGCCATACAAATAAAAAATAATAAATTTCCTAAATAATACTCTTTAGAGTCGTGTGGTGTGGAATCCCCTTGAAGAAGTTAAAGAAATTATATTAATTAAATTTATGAATTTAATATACGTGAATATCCACGATATTATACTTACAATTTGCATGTTGCATACACACATCAATGAAATAAAATTAAACAGCAAATTTAATACCTATTTCTAATACAAATGGCTTTTGGACTGTTATTATCTTGAAAGCTAGAGTATTTAAATTTTATAAAAATATAAATATTCCTTAGTATTATTTAATTAGATTAAATTAGGTGATATTCGAAATATAAATTTACATCATAGTTATGATTAACCAAAATGTATTTATTTCGAATATTTTTGATTAAGTGATTCTAACTACGGAAGAAATTCATATTTCGAAAAATCTTAAGAAAATATGCTAAATATTCTTTGGATTTTTACAGATTAGCTTAACCATGGTTCATTTTATTTTGACCAACTGGAATCATCATAAATAATGGTAATAATAAATTACGATAAAAGAGCTCATAAATTTTTCAAGAAAGAAATTTTTCTTTTTTTACCATTAAAATTGCATTTATCTCAACAACTCCACTGTTACACAAATTTCAAATTTGCAAATTCAAATTAATTTAGCAGGTACATATTTTTTTTTTATATATATTTAATTGATTCAGAAAAAAAAAACAAAAAAGTTTTTGCCATTTATGGTTTTTGAGAATAAAAAGTTCTCACATATTACTATTTTATTCTAATTAATTAACCACGAATTTATGAAATTTACTGATACCAGACTTAAAAAATAAATATCAAGAATTCCATTCATACCCAATTACTTTTTACTAATTTGTTTATTAGGTATCTTAATTTAATAGTCAAACTATAATACTGATTGCATTAGCTATTAATAAAAATGCAGGTTGTGTAATATTTAAATTAAAAAATAATAATTTCCGCAAATTTGATATTTCACCATCATTTAAATTTATTAATTTAAATACTGAGATTAGCCATAGCCTACCTACTACCAAGGTTAAATTCTGCTATTCCTTTCAGAAAAGATCTATAATATTAGGAACAACATTTGAATCATCATTGTTTATTTTTAGAAAATGTCAACTTGAATAATTTCTGGGTTCTCTACAAATTTAAAAAAATTATTTGTATATTATAATAAATCGGTAATATAAAAATATTGTGAACTCCCTCTTTTTTCATAAAGTTCTGACTACACTTATGTATCAATTGTTATTAATTTTACTACTTTAAACTCACTACCTAGGCATCGCATTAAGAAATACAATAACTTAAAATTCAATACAAACACCGGATATAATCAAAAAATAATTAAACATTGTTTCAATGAGATATACAAGCAATTTAAAATACTGTAAAAAAAAGAGCTGAAAAAATACGCAATAATCGTGTACCTCAATTAGTCATTGCTGGGTCTGACAAAAAGCAAAGGAGGCTTAACTTTAATCAATTGTAGGTAAGATATAAATTTAATAATAAATGGAACAAATGTAGTTTAGTGCTCATGCCGATTTTACATTTTTTTTTGACCTACTGTTTTTGATGAAAATAATTGTGGTAAAATCGGAATTCAGATTCAGCCGGACTTAGTTTAGAAGTTAAAGGCTCCCGAAGTTCTCGAATTACTGTTAATACACGGCACACTAACAAACTAATAATATGGGAATATATGGGATTGCATTAGGGTGATTAGACGTCCTGTTTAAAACGGGATTGTCCCTTTTTTGATCATTATGTCCCGTTGTCCCGATAAACTTCAAACGGGACGCTTTTTATCCCGTTTTTAGAAGATGGTCCCGTTTTAATCCCGTTATTTCGATATAATTATATACATTTTATGAAAAAAATATCAATGTATAAAACAAATATAAAACAGATATATTCGTATATTTAAAATTTGAAACCAAAGTTATAAATGACAGATAACAGTTTTCGTAGTACGAACGTCGAGTCCCAATGCCGACGAACAATAAAATTAGCGATAAGAATGAGACATATTGTATGGCCTATACCTAACCATATGCCATAATAATAAGTCATATTACGAAATAAAATATATATTATAGAATATAAATTTATAAATAATAATCAATTATATTAGATATTACTTATATTGATTCATTTTCGTTGACACTGTTGACAGTCGATCCGTGAATTCCTTTCCGTGAAGTCGTATTATATTTAAATTACCGCGTACCTATCTTTTTCCTAACTTTTAAAAAGAATACTTAAGATGCCTAAGAGACAATGTAGTTTTAATCCAAAATTAAAAACGCAGTTTCCTTTTTTAAGAGAATCCAATGAAATAGGGAAAGTTCTGTGTACCGAGTGTAAATCTATATTTTCAATCAAACATGGTGGGATATCAGATATTAAACAACACTTACAAAAATGTAAACATGTATTGACTGTGTCTAGCAGTTCTAGTAAATTAACGTCATATTTTATCAATAAAGGAAAATCTGGGTTATCGGATGAGAGCAAACGTATTGCAGCAGAAGAAGGTATGTTTGCTTTTCATACTATGATACACAATCATTCGTTTCAATCTATGGATTGTACGTTCTCACTAATAAAGAAAATTCATGATAAAAAATTTTCATGCGCTCGAACAAAATAGTTGCTTTTTCGGGTGATAACTGTAATACGAATTTCAGTGGTGTCGCAAGAAAAGGTATAAAAAATGTTTTTGCTATTCTCAAAGAAAATTTAAAAACTAATAAATCAGGCATTGGATGTGCGGCTCATATTTTACATAACGCAATGCAAACCTGTACGGATATTTTGCCAATCGACATTCAATCTATAGTTAATAAGATATTTCAATATTTTCATATATACAGTCCGAGTGAAGCAATTCAAAACATTTTATGATTTTGTAAATTTCGAGTACAAAAAAATTTGGTACCTACTGTTAAAACACGATGGTTATCTTTGGTATCTATGATTGGTTATCTGTTACTAGAATTATAGATTTATTTCTGGCATTAAAAACATATTTTTTATAGAAAATGTTGATGGTTTTTATAGTGTTTTCTTATCTTATGTAGAAAAATGGAGTTGTCATTTTGAACCATTTAATATTTTTCGTTGAATTCAAATATTGGATATTCCTGCTTGGGTAGACGTTCAAGAAAGTTTTAAATTTTTATTTAAAAATAAAAATCTCAACCTGAATTGGAATGTGGACGAGGATAAGTTATTTGATGAATATAATCATGTAGTTCATGTGATACAAGTTAAAATTGTAGAATGGAAAAATTTTTCAAAAAAAAGTCACAGAAAAATGGTGTGGTGTATTTAAGATACTAGAAGAAAATGAAATTTCTTTCAACAACTATTGAATACTCATTGGCTATTCCTGAAACAAATGCATTTATAGAAAGAATATTTTCAATAACAAATGTATTGTGGACTGATGAAAAAAACCGTTTTAATGTCGAAACCATTAGATCGATAATTATTGCAAAACAGCATTTTAAAAACTTCACCTGTTCACAATTTTATGAATTTCTTTTGAAGCACCAAAAATTGTTAAATTCAATAAGTTCTTCAGAAAAGTACGAAAAAAGAGTGGAAAGTGTAGAAGAAAAAATATCAAATTCATAGTGTTAGTCTCGTGTCAGTCAGCTTAAATTTCTCTTTCTGTCCAGTAATTGATCACTTTTGTGACCGCGTCATTTGGGTTAGAAAAAAGGTCCATCCATTTGCATTGGGTCTCCATCATTGGGCAATCCAATAAGTGTTTTTCGTCTTGGACGCTTCCACATTCACAGAGGTCGCTGTTTCTTCTTGTTTCCATTTTACTAAATTTTTCTTGGTTCTAGCTACTGCTGCTCTCAGCCGATTGAGTGTTTTCTATGTCTCGTATTTTAGATTTTGTCCTGGTAGTAGACTTTCTATCGCTCGTGTCGATATCGGTTCGTTGACTATTGCTATATTTCTTTCTTTTCACATATTTTGTCTTTCTTGTTTAGTAATTAGGAAATGTCCTTTTGTACTGTGCATAACACTCTGTCTTGATTTGAGGCGTTTTGTCGTAGCTACGTACCCGTATAAAGGGTGCCTTGGGTCTTGATTACATTTGTATCTTTCAATTTCAGTTATAGTTGTTCTGCGTATATCTGGGGTTGCTATGCCACTTAGGGTAAGAAGTTTATGTACCTCTGTTGGTCTGAGGTATCCTGTTATTATTCTGCATGACTCGTTGAGTGCTATATCAATACTTTTTGCATGTGCTGATGCTTTCCAAACTGGGCAGGCGTATTCGGTAGCTGAGTAGCTTAGTGCTATTGCTCAGGTTCTCAGGGTGTTTGCATCTGCACCCCATTTGGAATTTACAAGTTTCCGTAATATATTGTTCCTGGTATTGACTTTGGCTCGAGTGTTCTCGCAGTGTTTTTTAAAGGTTAGTGATCTATCCAGCGTTACACCCAGGTATTTTGGGAATTTAGTGTGTTCCAGATGCATATTCTCCCATTCGATTTTATGTTCTCTGTTTGCATTTCTATTTCTTAAGTGGAAAGAACATGTTTGCGTTTTATTGGAATTCGGTCTTAAGTGATTTTCTTTGTAGTACATGGACATATCTTTCAGGACAAGTGTCAGGGTCTTTTCTACTTCTTCAAACGTGTCTTTTTGTGAGGTAATCGCTAAATCATCTACATACAGGAAGTGTTTTGTATTTAGGTTCGTCGGTTGGTCATTTGTGTAAATGTTAAAAAGAATTGGTGCTAACACGCTGCCCTGTGGTAGACCACTGCGATGGTTTCTCCATCTATTTTTCGTACCTTGTAAACTGACATAGAAACGTATTTTATTTAGGAGCATTTCGATAATTCTGGTGAATTTTATGTCTAAAGTTAGTTCGTAAACTTTACGTTTCAGTTTCCTGAGATTATTACACAATAGTGTCATAAGCTGCACTCAGATCTACAAAAATAGCTCCTGTAATTTTTTTTGTTTCAAACCCTTCCTCGATATGCTGTGTTAGGTGCAGTACCTGGCTTGTGCAACTCTTTCCTGGTCGAAAGCCGGCTTGTTCGCGGATCAATTTTCCGTCTATTGTCGGCATGACTCTGTTTAGGATCAATCTTTCCAGTAGTTTGTACGTGTGGCATAGGAGAGCGATAGGTGTGAAATTTTTCGCATCCGTTGGTGTCTTTCTTGGTTTTAGTAATGCAATAATATGAGTCTTGTGCGACATTTTGGGAATGCGCATTTGATCAATACAATCATTATACATATTTAGGAGCCATTCTCTGGCTCGGGGTCTCATATTTTTTATTTGTTTCGTTCGAATATCATCAACTCCTGCTACTTTCCCTTTTTTCATGATTTTTATGCCAGTATTTAGTTCTCCGATTGTGAAGTGTACATCAAAAAGGCTGGTATCATGGCTCAGGTCTCTTATTATTTTTTTTCCCCTGCTATTTGATTTTAACTTTACAGTTTTTGAGTTTAAGAGTAATTGGCTGGCAACCTCATTTGCAGTTACGTTTGTATCTGTTGGTTCATTACGTTTTTCACAATTGAGTTTTCTAATAAGGCGCCATGCTTTATTGCTATTTGTCTTCATATCTAACTCTTCCACTGTATTTTCCACTCCTTTCTTCTCTCCTCAGTAATTTCTTGTAATAGTGTATCTCCTACCTCCATAGTTTCTGCAGAGAACGGGTCTTCGTTATACTTTCTTTCATATTCTTGTAATCTGGATTGTAATGATTTTTTCATCCCTGGGATGAAAGCTATTTGACATCCTCTAGGTATATATCTCCTTGAGGTTTTCTTTATTATTTCTACAAAGGTTTCATAGTTTTGAAAAGTAGGGGTGATATGTCTTAAATTCTCGTCAACTTTGTCAGCATAGCCTTTCCAATTTGTTTTCTTAAAATTAAAGCGTCTACGAAACTGTTTATTTGATGACGCTATCGCAGCTCTAATCATGCATGATATTGGGTGGTGCTGTGTTCGTGGGATCGGTTTTAGTATGTTTTTTTTACATAAGTAAGCTATATTGTCACTAGCAAAGATGTTATCCGGATTGTAGCCCTTTCTCCACCTACCACTGTCGAAGGAGGGTGCGAATTTAAAGTCAAAAATTAGGTTAAAGCGATTGGCTTCGACCCAATATTTTACCTCAGCCCCATCATTATTGGTTTCTGCATATCCCCAGCTTGTGCTGTGACTGTTAAAGTCCCCAGCGATAATTCTTGTGTTATTGTCTCTAAAATTTTCTGGTTCTTCGAAAACGAAATTCTCATTTGGGGGTTTATAAATTGACGTAATTGAACATTTTCCTAGGTCTACAGTTAGGATCTCGATGTTATTTGTTTTGCTTTTTGATGCTGACTTGACGGCTATATTTTTTTTTACAAATATAGCGCTTCCGTACTTATTGTGTGGTCGCTCTATGATCAGGGTCATACCGTTAATTTTAGGTCTGATTTGATCTTGACCTCTGTGAGTTTCCTGTAAGAGAAGAATTTCGCAATCTTGCTCTCTTACCATTTCTGCGATGATAATTTCTTTTTGAGGTGCGAGTCCTTCTATGTTGAGCGACACCAAAGTCAATGCTGGCCCTGATAAGGGCCGTTTTGGCTGACTGTGGTTGGTAGGATTGGCTAGCGAGGGATGCATGTTTGGAGTCTTTTTTCAAAGCGTTAAAATACATGCAACTAAGCTCGCTATTACCAGGGGAACCACGTGGAGGTTCCTACCATGCCCCCATCAAATTCATGAATAATGAAGATAGCTGATGATGTAATTTTCCTAATTCTTGTTAAAAAAAAAATGTATTGTTTAATACTTTAATATTAAGTAAATTTTTCTAATTGTTTAAAAAAACTATAATAGTTTTGAAATGCAACATTGTGTTGTTAAATGAATAATAAAAAGAAAATATTCCTAAACATTTAAACACTTTAATTGTTTAGGTTAGTTTACTCAAAAAGGGTAAAGTAATAAGAAAATAATTGGACTTTTACTCTTTATAGTTGTATGCATATGTGTGAATGTATATGGATAAGGTTTTTTTTTTTGGGGGGGGGGGAATAACAAATGTCCCGTTTTTTTATTTTCTTAATATGGTCACCCTAGATTACATAAATTATTAAATTATTTACTGTCCCGACGCTTTTGGTCACTAAGTCTTTTTTGGGCTTTCAGTTGGTAAATTTATTGAAAAAATAAGATGAAGACCTTTTTTTTTGCTTATAAATTTTTTTAAGACACCCCACCCCTAATATTTCTTGTCACAAGCAGGATTTTTAGGGTTATTAATATAGCTTGCCTGAGTAATATTTTCAGATTACGGTGTCACTGTTTTATCGGTTCACGGTTCATAATTCAATCAACAATTTCTATAACCAATAATTCCCCAAGTTTTACATCGAGATGAATTGGGTACTGCTTGGACATTAATTAAATTAACTACTAATAATCTACTACCTGAAAGAATTTTATTATTCTAAACAACCATAAATTTGAAAACGACGCTGTGCCCGCATATTATATACTACCTATTTCTGATGATGGTCAATATAATAAAATCATATTAATTTTACTACAGAAAACAAAATATATGGCATCTAGGTAATATTTAGAGTATAAACGTCAAAAGAGAATATTTTCTATATAATATTTCAAGATCAGTCAATTTTTCGTTAGACATTATTTTGCGCAAAAATAATAAGAAAATATCTCAAAAGTTTTCTTCATATCAAAATCGGACAATTGTGTTTCGACTATAAGTTTAACGTAAACTCCACATTATTATTTTGTAATTGTTGCCATATTGCCCGTTAGATAGTCGTTGATTATATATTATTCCAGTAAAATATCCCCCCTCCAATGATAAATTGTAGCGCCATGAATATTGTAATATCTCCTTTATCACACAGATGGCGGAACCGAAGCGCGAAACCGGACATCACTCACGTTGTCATAATGCCATACGCGTCTACGTCGAGACGGCATTTATTAAAACACCGTCGGCCGAAGTACTTGACACAGGTAGCTAATCACACAATATAATTTCTGTAAGTATGTTTTCTTTTTTGAAATTTTTATTGCTTTAGATTAATATATTTTTCAATCTATTTATTTTACACACTGTAAAATAACAAAATTTAAAAAAATAATACAATTTATTTGAAACTAATTTGTCATTTAATTGAAAACTGCGGAAAAAAATAAAGGTGAATGAAATACAACTAACTTAAAAAGATTATAATAACGTATTATATTATTATTATTTATAATATAATATTATATTATATTATATTTATCATTATAAATAATGAGGTTAAGTGCAACAACCAGATAAATGTACTTTTAAAAACATATATACAAAAAGCATAAAATTAACTTTTTATGGATTTCAAAACAAATAATTGAAAAAACTACAGTAGGTATTTTATAGTTTATACAATGCATTATACTTTAGAGAATGCGATTTTCAAATTATAACTTTCTATATTTAATTATAAATACTTTTATTAACATTAAGTTAACGAGGAATTATATGGTTATTACATTAAACTTAACAGAATTTATATTAATTTTTTATTTGGAATAATCACTTTTAGTTTAATTTATTTATAGTATCATTTATAGCGTATACATAAGTTATATAATTTGTTGCAAAAACCAGATAATATCAGACTTATTAAATTTTGGCACCGAAAATAAAATATAAATCAAATATTGTAATAACTCAATTATTAATTTCTGCAATACACAAGGGACCAACCATCACATAAACCTAGCTACTGACATTAATTAAAAATATATATCCAGTTTGTATGTATACATACAGTGTACACTTTTAGCTTGATGCTAAAAAATAGGTGTTATTATTTTCAATTTTAATAGAATATTGTGCATTCCTCTAATAATTTTGAATTGAATTTTTTATAAAAAATAATATTAAATATTTCTGTAAAACTAATAAAAATTGGCAAGCCATTTTCATGGTCATTTTTAATTCCACATTACGTAGGCACAAAAATGTCTTATCAACATCATATTGCTTAGTGAATAAGGCCATGTAAACTCATAATATTTCGCCAATATAATTTGACCGATAGCATATAATTTTAGATAAGATACTATACGATATAAATTATTTATGTGTAAGGATTTTTTAGATTTTAAGTCAAGAGGAAAACTATTGTATTCTACTACTTTTTGAATTAATTTTTATTTATATATAAATATATATGTGTGTATATAATTTCCTGTAATCAACTTCAAATTTCACTTTCAGAGTATATTGTTTCTAACCTCTACTATAGATTAAAGTAAAAAAATTAATATCACATTTCACCAGAATCCCCAATTATAGATTAATATTTGAATAAATAAAATAATACATATAAAATAAGATATTTATATTTAGAACATAGTAAATGCTAAATTCATAAATACATATATTCTGGGTATATGTTAGATTCTTCTATTTCAAAATTTATCATCATAAAAATTAACATCTCTCATCACCCATTTTATTTTGAAGATAATATTTTTCATGAATTTTTGCCAAAAAAGATGGTTAAAAGTTAATCATTTTAAACTTTTCAAATTAGTTAGTAAACTAATTTTTGCTTAACTATAGCTTACATTTTCGATTTATTAGCTTGTACTTTTACCGTTAATTTTATAATAATCCAACTAAGTTATTATGAATTTTTTAAAACACTAATTGTTTACTTATTGAATTAGTACATACTATATTGAATATTTTTAAAATTTGGTTAAATTATATTAATAATATAATAATATATAATTATATTTTATAATACAAAATTATACGTTTTTCATAATTTTTAATACTAATTGTAGATAGCTATTTTTAGCTACAATTGTGCAATATTTTGCTGTATTTTTGAAATAATTATAAATTGGTCTCATCATTCAAAATTCAATTAAATTCAACAAAAATTTTCTATATAAAATGGCTTTATTTAATTTTTCAAAAATTCAACAATTTTTGTAAATCGTGCAAATACACAGGCCATTATATTATAATTTATTAATTATAATTGACCATTAGTTATATAGTTTATTTAAAACAAATACAGTAAAATATTCGCACTATATCAAGAATTAGGGCTACTGACATTGCAATTAATTTATATACTGTATAATATAAAATAACTGCAAGCAGCGAATAAGGTGATTATTTTCACATTATGTGTTCATTAACTAAATTGATTTTCATGTTAAAAAATATCATTTTTTTTTTTAATAATATTTAATATAATACCTACTATTAAATGCGTGGTATTATTAATAATTTAGACCATTAGTATATTGAAAAAATTATTAGTATTATAAGCGATGAACGGAATTGAACTATTTAAGAAAAACATTAGTAATTATTCTGGTAAGGATAAGTATGATGCTTATTGCCAACTTTTATATTTTACATTTTGTATTTTCTGAGTGGAATGAGGGGTTTTGTAATGATATTTTTTTTCCTTTTTTTTGGTAACAAACTTATTGTATGTGGTACTTTTAAATTTCAGAACAATTTTTATTATCTTTCCAGTAGTTTTCTTTAATGCAAAAGAAAACAACTTTTTAAATTGGAAAATGTTTATAAATAGGAAAAAGTTACTATCATTACTTATAGAGTATTTTCTGAAATAATATACATATTGTCATCAAAAATGTATCGGATCATAATATCTATAATAAGGTGTAACATATATAACAACAAAATACAGTATAAATAAATCTGGTTCAACGTCGAGGAGATTATTGCGATATGAGAATCAGCTTATTAATTAGGTGCTTAGTTGTATTACTACAACTAACTTTTAACGAACAAATAAAATTAATTACGGAAGATAATAATGATACCTATATGCTATTAATTTATCATATTTGTTGTGTACTCTATATTATTTTTTCTCCTACAGGTCTTGGTGTTAAATACATTATTGAAGATTAAAGTAAACTCCGAGGTAATCCGATTTGATAACAGTAATTTTATAACAATATTTCTATCAAGACTCCTATACCCTAAAATCCTGATAAGACTTTGAATTTTACTGTAGCTAAAAATTTCACTCACGACCAAACAACCAAAGAAGTCGGATTTTCAAACAGTCTTAATTCCGCAAAAATGGAAAATAATTATTCACGTCCATCATCACCAACGTATAATCGTGAAGAGATGCAACGAATAAATCAAGCAAAAAGGGAATATTTAGAACAATATAATTTCCAATATTGTATCAACGCTAGCAAATACGCATTATTGTTGAAAATTGGTCAAGGTACATTTGGGTAAATATAATTGTTTTCCTACTATTATTATAGGTTTATATTAAGAATCAAAATAACTAATTTTAAATAATTTCGATTGCCCATTGTACATAAACATATGACCAAAAATTAGGAAAAATGTATTGTGCTTAATTTCACGAAAGATCGTCCGTACAAAACGCATTCATTTCCACGTACCCCCAACTTAACTGTAGTCGTTTACATTGTTTATCGTAAAAATCAAGTGTGACGTTTGTTTTTTTATTGATTTTTTATCGCTTATCATGTACTACCATAATATGTCATACGGCCCACAATATAAATATTAATAATAATTATGAATTGTTAATGAGTGTCATAATAAAGGGGAAAATTTGATCTCACTACGGTCAAACTTCGTCCTTATCATATGCGCGATTCCGGACGATCTTTTGTGAAATCAAATACTATAAATAGATGACATACGCGACAAACGTTGCCATTATCGCAGACACAGTGTCGCCCCTAAGAATCGTGGTGCTTGCCTATATGTGTATATAAAGTTGCCTGTGTAATAGTTAATTTTTGTATACAAGATTGTGTTATCATAATATTATATGATAATAGTGAAATTCTTATGCATACTGTTGTAAAATTGTTAAAATATGAAATGTTCAATCATTAACTGAACTTGTGCACGAATAATTTAATGTGGTTTCCCCCATTCATTTGTTTTTCAAATTATTATTTTGTATCATTATTGAAGTTTTATGAGTTATAATATCTAAACTGACTAAATATAAAACTATATTATACTAATTATATATTACAAATTATAAAATTAAATTAATACTATTTAGGTAGATTTTTTTATTTAAATATTACAGGTGCATAATTTTTTAAGTTTTTTAGTTTTTAGATATTTACACTTAAAAAATTTTTTTTTCACAAATGCATTACTTGTGACGTGACATTTAAAATCTTATTAACAAATAAAAATTTTAAATTTAAGCATATATCTGGTGTTTTATATATAGGTACACTTATTAATAATATCAATAACTCTTTGTTTTACATTTTGCTGACTTTGTAGTATTAATTTGTCTATATTATTATTAAAAATACAAATAATTTTCTCTACATAAGTCACTGTTAATTTATATGGGTACAAGAACTTACTACTATCGTACAATTTCATTGTTATAAATATATTGGTTGTAACAGGATTTTTGTTTTAGTAGCTAAATTTTGTGCACGTATAGTATTATTTCATTTAAAACAAGCCCAGCCAGCAACATGACATTTTCATCGAGAATATCTAAGCGAATAAATGCTATATTTATATCACTGATTTCACTATCAAATGTATTAGAATTTGTACGTTCAAATATGTTCGCCAAATGATGAATTTTTAGTTATAACCAACGACGTAATATAAAAACGTATAGGCAACCTTGTGAATTTCTAAGAGGTATGCCGTCACTTTGTTATCACAGTTTTTCGCATATTGTCATCTATAGTATATCGTGAAATAGATCAATTGCGATCACTCTAAATTTCTGGTTCTGTTGGATCTTTTAAATATTTATTATAATATAAAAACAATAAACTAATTTCATACGAAATTTTAATATCATTTGTTTTTTTTTTATAAAATAATTATTTTTACTTATAATTGTTTACATGTAATGAAATGCAATCATATATATAACATGAATTGTACATACTGTACAATTATTACTTAAATATATTATAAATAATAAAAATGTTAAAAAGTAATATTGGTAAAAGAACGAATTATAAAGACAGAAAGATGGTTTTTTTATCCCCAAATAATTATCACTAATAAATTAGAAGGACAATTGATTGTAAAATCATACATTTCCCTCGTAAGTATACATATAAGAGTACTACTTATTTTTAAAATATCAAAATTCCTCTGAGAACCGGCATTTTTTATTTTTTTTTTTATATTCTATTTAGTTTAAAACTAAATTCTATTAAGTTTCAGATCAATCAAATAATGTTAAGACTTGAGCCTAAAATATTAACTTTTATAAAATATTATAAAAAATTAATTTTTGGTCATTATTGTATTACTTACAGTAAGAGATATTAAAAAGATTTTTTAAATAAAAAATATTTTGCATAATTAGATCTATAAAAACGTTATTTATATATATTGTTTATTAAAATTTATAAAAATTTAAATAATATATGTTATAATATTTCCAAATTTGAATTTGGATATTTGTAGCGCTAATCTTAAATGACCTAAAGAGAAAATTAAGAAAAATTAGTTATTAGTTGAAATTATATTTTATAACAACTAAATTCACTTGTAATAAATAGTTATATATTTTATTTTTCGTTTTTTGTGATTCTCTCATTAAAATCTTGAAATAGTTTTATTCCCCTTTCTGCGGCATCATTTACAACTTGAAATTGTTTTATTATTTTGTTTTCATTTAAACAATTGTAATTGGTTTACCTTTGACATATAGTGTATTACTGGGTAGAAGACGGAAGTATACAAGGTTTTTTAGATTTGTCTTTCTGTTTTCCATTTCTCATATTTTCTCGAGATAATAATCGAGATAGATCAACTCCGATCAAAATCCTGGATATTTTTGGTAGTGTTACGTAAAATTATATGTAAAAATGCGTGGCAAATTTTAAATACTCAAAATGCTTAATTACCATTCCTTAGTTCTCTGGTTATCATTGAAGCGCACACAATCCCTAATTATGTTTTATATTTTGAGATACAACCTTTAAATCCAAAAATAATCCATGGGTCACTCCACAATCGGTTCTTTAATCAGTAGTTTTATTATAGTATATTTATGTTAATAATATTTCTTTAAAACCATTTTTCACAAAATCTGGCAGTAAAGAAAATACAATAATTATTTTATGAATTATGGTAGATCGCATGATGCTCATTGTTATTATTTTTAGTTACTTTAGTTAGTGTCTCTAAAAAGTTTCCAAATTTTATCTCTGAACCGGATGTTGAACTTGAATTTCTAACTTACTGAATGATTGTTCTTCTATAAATACATACAGTAAAATTAATAATTTTTTTTTATTTTCAGCGAAGTATTCAAAGCAAGAGAAAGAAATAATCCAAACCATATAGTTGCTATGAAAAGAATTCGTATGGAACACGAAAGTAACGGGGTAAGTCTGTAGATAAATCTAATACTATCTTAGGTACCGTTTAACACTGTCATATTTTTTCACACTAATTTTAAAAATATAATCATTTTAAAAACTAGTTTTAAATTTTAAATTTAGTATATAGGGGTCAATATAGAATAGATTTTCAAAAAAATTAAATTTTAATAGACGAAGAGGACTTTTTAAAGAATTTTATTATCTAAACATTTATATGTATCTATATTTTAAAGTACATTATTTTAGTTTTAGTTTATGTGGACTAATTTTAATTCTATTTATTTAATAAATTAAAATAATTTAGTAATGATGTTAATGAAAATAAATAACTACCTAATAATATAGTTATAAAGTAGTTCTTAATATGATAAAAAATGGTATGTATCCTAATAATAATAATAATATCAATTAATGTTTATTATATATTTTTTACTAGTACATTAATAATATAATATTATAATAATGAAATATAATAGCTATCTGCTATATTCTTTTCATTTATCCAATATTATGAAATTTATGATTTTGTAAAGATTTAGTAGTAAAATCCTATATAAACGCTATAAGAGTTTCGTTATAACAATAATTTTAAGTATTTCAACTTTTCTTGAAGACAAAAAATAAATATAAAAATGATAATTGAAAAACTATTGATAACAAATAAATAACTTTATAATAATAGTTATGATAAACAAATAACAATAGAATTCCCGTATTTCATTTAAATAGATAAATAACAAATATTTTATAACATGTTTAGTAGGTATAATATAAAAGTTAAAACCTGTAAATAAATTTCTCTAGGAAATATACCATTATCGTATTCTATATTAGGGTACTAAATTCTCAATACAATCGCTATTTTATTAGTTTTGTGCTGATATTTAAAAGAAAGAAAGAAACAAAAACATTTTTTTTTTTTTATTCATCTGATCTTTTTCTCCTTCACATTCTTTCCCAATAAATTGAGATCGGTCACCCTAGTCCTACACTTCCACTTAACTCTATCGCTTACCTCTTCTTCACTTATCTCCGCCTTCCTCATATCACTCAAAATCAAGTTATTAAAGAGGCTTTTTTTCTCTATACGATCTCGTTCAAAGAGTTTATATCATAACTTGTTTCTTTCAAATATTCCCTATTCTCTAAAAATCCTCCGATTCTTGTGACTGATGGTAAGCCATATTCTTTCAAATTCAAACCACTTAGATTTAGAACAAAATCTTCAAACAGTACCAAACACCTATTCTTTACTATAATATTCTCAAACTTCTGCCTGAAGTATTAGTAACGAATATCTTCTTAAATATTATCTTTGTACTTAATCCATAGACTCAATGTATCGGAGGGATGGAAAAATATAAGTATTACATTGAAAAGTTCTCGAATTTTATGTAGTGAATGACATATTGCTGCTTCTTCTAAAGTCATGTACCATGCTTCTAATAATACTAGTGCCATACATGCAGCTTTGAACGTCGGATATTCGGTACCGTTTACAGTTTTTAAGTAAGAATAAGATATTGATCCTCTAACATGATGCAGCAGAAGTTGAATATAATAATATTCCACATTGTTAGAATGAATGGAATTAGCTGGATCTTTCTTGATTTCTGCCCAATTTAAGATATATTGACCCCGCTTATGTTGGAAAAATCGATTATTTTGCTATACATAGTACGAAGGAATCTGGAAATAAAGTACTGTTTTTGTAAATTCATCTGTTCTACATATTTTAAAGAAAGCCTGAAGAGTTGTTATAGGTAGATTTCTTATCCTCTCCATTGCGTTATTTTCTGTGAAATAAACACGATGTCCATTTTCTAGGTAAACATCAAGATCAGTGATACCTGTCATAAATTTAAAAACCTAAAATCCTCCAAAAGGCCTCTGAACTACTGATATATCTATCATATTTATTTATTTTTAGTTCGTCAACTAAAAGTTTTTTATCTCGTTAGTTTTCTCTAAACCAAATGCTGCTTGATCGCTGTCTTTTGTGATGTATTTGCATACATATTTTATTGACTTTATTGAACTGGTTATTTATAATAAACAATTGTATTTCGTATCGTTTAGCTCCTATCTTGGTTAAAAAATAAATAATAAGAACTTGATTGAAAAAGGCAGACAGCATCTCCGATGATAGAAACAACTATTTGAGTTGTCAACAGGCCGATTACAATAATCTCTTCAATCAACATTTTTAACGCTCCATCTAATTAAAATATTTAATATACTAGATATTACTATTAATATCATACTAAGTTATGTTTCCCGAACAACTCGAATATAATAGAGTGGATCGAGTTTTTCTCCTATACAATTTACATGTAAAATGTTTTTGTCCATTTCAACCCCTTAAAATCAAAATCTTTTCTTATTACATGCCTCCAAACATACCATAATTAGTTTAGGCTGTGCGTTGATTATGAGTAAGTCAGTTTGGACTTCTTTATATACATATTATCATATATATATAATATATATATATATATATATATATATATTATTAGTATAATCTACAGTAATTGTCAAGTATATCCACCGAAGCTTCGCTCAATATCCTTTTATTACTACCTCTACTCTCACCAACTACTTTCTTAACAACGCTCTGTTACCTTTACCCAAATTTTGTTTATATTCTCTTCCATGTACCACAGACGTGTCACCATGAGCTTTTTTGTAAATAATTTTTCATTTTCAGCTGTTAGTTTCCACCTCCTAATCATCGGTTCCTTATCTACATTTTTCATTTTGTACACTCGTAAAAATAGTAAATTATTTATATAATGGTAATTAATTACCTACTTTATTATTGTAAAAACATTTTTTGATAATATTCTAATTATATATCTTATCAATAAAGTTGAAATTTATATTATAATATAAATTTCACCTTTTTCAAATAAATATAAATAAAGACTATAACTTATAATATAATTTTATATTATAATTTATAGTCTTTATTTCATTTTTTTTCTATACATATTAAACTACTCTGTATAATATAGTAGGTACTCTGTACTTATGTATTAAACATATTTCAAGCGAAACAGGTTGTACTGTAATTCTTATACAAATAATTTACAAGGTTTTGATTACACTTTTAGAGCCGTATATTCATGACAATGTGAGTTATCTATATTAACCTTGACATACCTATCAATTATTCATATATTTCTTTACATTTATTTTTTTTTTTTTATCATTCTTCACATATTTTTTTAAAAATATTTTAGTTATTTTATGTTGATTATTTTTTTGCATAGTTTCAAGACATCGAAATCTCAGTCTAGTGCTTCTATACGTATTTTATATATTATACGTCCTATACTCGTACGATGAATTATGATAAAATAAAATATATTATAATGATTGATGATAGTTATAATAAAAGATTGGTATACCAAATAAATTGAATGAGTTTTAGATTTTTATCAATACTCTAATTAGTAAGAGTCGGATCTTTATAGTTAATATATTTATAAATGGAGAAATGTGAGATAAAAACCCTAAAAATGCTCATAATATACAAAAGTAATATTGATTAAAATTAATTTTTGTGAAGTACAAAAACTAGTGAAGTTGATCTTTTTAACTTATTTCTCTAACTAAAATTATATGTGTTATACGTATTACTTCAATGAAAGGAAATTTATCTGAAAATAATATTTGAATGATAACCGGATTTACGGGAAAGACAAATAAATTTCTAGGATTCAATATCGTTCATATCACAAGTATTGCCCCTGTCTAATTTCGACAATAGGGTCAACATGAAATATTATACAGTATTTAAACATTGAAATTTTTTTTTATTATTTATTAATTGCACAGAAATACAGTAGGTATATATAAAAACATCTAAGAAATGTATTATTATGCTAATATTATTTAGTTTAGAAAATTCCTGATAATTTAAAAATGCAATATAAGCATAATCGTTTACGCTTATCTATACTAATTAGTTAAGAGGGCGTGATATCCGCATTTGCTCCGTCTCCGTCTAGCCTGCTGAATTATATAAAAAATTTACGTGCAGCATTTTCATCACAACTCTGTCATTTCTAATATTAGAGTAATTTAACCTATTACTAAATTTATAGACATGATCATTATCTATGCTTTTTTGATGTTTGTGCCATTTTAATTTTTAAAAGACATACAACTATTTTAAATCGTAATAATTTAAATAGATATATTTTTCATTTAAATGAAAATTTTGTAAAAAAAAAAATGGACAAAGAATAGGTAATTATCACGTCTAAAATTTGGTAATAGGTTAATTTACTCTAATATTAGAAATGATAAAGTTGTTGGAAAAATGTTGAATATATTATATTTTGTATATAATTAATTAGATAGATAGAGACAGCAAATTATGGTATCATATCTTCTTAAGACAATTTCAGATAATTTAAAAATGTCTAAAAATATACAATATTTTTTGGATTTAAACTAATATGTAAAATATATATATATATATATATATATTATATATAACTTGTAACATTATTTTATAGCCCTTTCCAAGCCCTAAAATATTCATATCTATATTATAAGAAATCATTAACCAATATTCAAATAATTATATTGTAATATAACTCGCCATTAGTCATCAAAGTTTACTTTAGATATATTACGAACATTTATTTAATTTTGAAACAAACATTTTATGAATTTAGGTATATACTTGAAAATTTGTTTAAAATGTAATTAGTAAATACCCAATATTGAATGCTCCGATATTGATTCTTTTAAAAAAATAAATATCAAGTTTTGGTGTGAACTTTTCAATTACAGTAAAATAAATTACATTTCCATTCTTAAAACCCCATTTAGAAAATTTAATAATGGTATGTTGAAATATTTTTGAAAACAATGGATACACCATTTTGTTCTTTATTGTTGTACCTATTTTATTATTTTATGCTATAATTTTTATTATTCAAATTATTGTTATTTATTATTATGTTTTCAGTTTCCAAATACCGCATTAAGAGAAATCCGGATTCTCCAGCGATTGAAACATGAAAATATAGTAAGTTTGTTGGAAATCTGTCAAACAAAAGGTAATTATAATCCAATGTAATATGCAATACAAAAATATAACATAATACGTATTATATTTTATTCGAATCAATATTTAAATGTTCTACAGGCAGTAGAAATAATGATCGATCATCATTCTATTTAGTATTTGAGTTTTGTGAACACGACCTAGCCGGTTTAATATCAAATATGAATGTGAAATTCAATCTAGGTGAGATTAAAAATGTAATTCAACAAATGCTCAATGCTCTTTACTATATACATGGAAACAAGGTAAGTACCTGAACTAATCATACACTCAAAAATATAAAAGTTTGGGACATTCTAAGATAATATTGTGTGAATATTTAGATTTTGCACCGTGATTTGAAATCGGCAAATGTTTTGATTACAAAAAAAGGAATATTGAAATTAGCCGATTTTGGTCTCGCTCGAGCATTCAGTATACATAAAAATGGTCAACCAAACAGGTATAATCATTAGTCAAACATATTATATTGTTATATTTTATACTCAATTCATCAATCATTTAAAATATTATTATATAAAATAAAATTAACATTTTTATTTAATAATTTAATTTTTGGAGTGTTATCAAAATCAAAAAATAAAAAGAAACAAATATTTTATCATTTATGAACATCTTTTTAAAAAATTCTCAATTTTATATAATCTCATTTTTAGAAAAAAAACATTGCGGGTAAAATACTTTTTAAGGAGTATCAAATTAGGGAATTTTTTCCGAGAAAACTTCAAAATAGGAATCAATAATAAAATTAATCAATCAATCAAAATTTTATTTAAAACGATATTATTATTTATTTATTATATTTTATAAAACTACATTTCACATCTTAACACTTTTACCGGGAAAAATTGTTCACGAACGAAGTCAGATCTAATATATATATACTTCTATTGGTTCGAATGTTTGATTGTTTGAGTTAAATAGAAATCTATACTATTCAATCGATCGATACCAAATTGTGCATACATGTTCTCCGTTCTTCAGGGTCAGATTTAGTAACATTTTTAAAATACCGTCATTGTGGAAGGAAGTCATTAGTAAAATACATTGTGATTAATACAATTATTTTGATGATTACCATAAATACCAATTAATCGTAGTAATAGTAAATTAATATTATACCAGTATATCGAATAAATTATCTACTTAAAGATTACTTATGGTTTGGGAATAGTAATGATTTAAAAAATTATTCTAAAAATTAAAAATCAAAAAAAAGAGTTAACCGTTATAATTTATAACATATTGAAAAGTGGAAATAAAATTATATAATAAAAAATTTAATATATTTATGCGCAACTACAGAGGGGACTTTAAAGGCTTGGCCCCCAAATTTATTCATAGTCCCTTAAAAATAAAATTGTCTTTTTATAATTATCAATATAAATACGCTTGTTGGGGATGTAATTACAAATAAGTTGATGAACTATTTATTTATTTTGTTTTGCTTATTAGACAATATTATGGGTAAAGTCCCTCCCTTCAAGATTTTAGAATTAGTTGCACCACTGGTACAGGTTTTAAAATATGTCTTCCAAGTAGAATATAATTAAGTGAAAAAATGTATTAATAATCATCTAAATTTAAAAAAATTAAATTTCGCTGAGGTGAAGTCGTCTAATAAAGGTAAATTTTAATAAATTTCACATTTCTATGATCCCTATTATACCTAAGTAGTAATAAATAATTATAATTATTTTTAATTAATAATCTAATTTATAAATAATAGATAGAAATAAAAACGATTTATTTCCAGAAAGATATCAACAAAAATTATTGACCGTTTATAAAATATATAGGTATACGAATACTATTATTTATGGCATATTGAAAGAGAGAAATATAAATTATATAATGAAAAAAAAATGCAATTTATGGATTTCACGGAAATTTTAAAATATGACTTAATTATAATAATTACACAATAAAAAAAATTATAATTATTATTTTCATTTAAAATAGACTAATAATTTACTAATATTTGGAAAATTGTTGTAAAATATCTAATTAATAATATTAATAGTATTTGTATATTCAAGAGTAAAAAGTTGATACAAAGATTAAAATCACTATCACCTAACTAGGTATTCTAGCTAATAACATATAAATTTGTCATAGTTACCATCTATCAACTTTTACGTATTTTTTTACAGTGGCGGCTCGTGTGTGTGTGGGGAGGGGGTAACGGGGCAGTCTTCGTCCCTCTGAAATTATAACAAATACTTATTAATATTATTATGAAAACACTATCAGATAATCGGAGTTTAAAAATATACATACGTGTAATAATACGATTGAAATAGGTTGATAGGTATTATCATTGATTATATATTATATATTCATCGTTCGCTGTTATCGATTATCGAATCAATACAATATTATGTTATCGGAATTTTGACGCTAGGGTCGAACAATCGCCTGTCATAACTATACACACATATATATATATATATATATGATCAATTTACAAACACATAGGAGGGGGTTTCGGTAATAATACGGCCGCCGGAGCGATACGAATAATCGCCCGACATGTATGTAGACTGCGGGACATTACGGAAAAGTTGTAATAACGTATATTTACCGTGTGTTCATGACGCGTGTAGGTGTAAATTTCTATATTTTATTATAATTTATTTTACTTGTTTTGGTGTACCTATATTATACCTATAGTATAAAGTATTATTATAATATAATGGATACAATTAATTCAATACCGTATTTTTTTTGTTCAATTACATATGAACAGAAAATTGAAATAAAAATACTTGGAAGACCAACGCCTGATTTAAAAGGATTGATCAATAAAGCAAACAAAAATAAAAATGAACACATTCGTCACTTTAATATAGATTATTGTGCAAAACACAAGTGTGATATAAAACTCGTTGTTTTTTTGTTTTCCTTGTATATGTTTTGATGGTGATATTTCTTGGACTAAAACAGGAGAAACTCATTTGAGTCATTTATCATTATCATTATCATTTATGATATGAATGAAACTTTTAGAGAAGTTCTTGTATTGTTAAAAATATTAATAACAACTCCTATGACATCATCTGAAGCGGAAAGATGTTTACGAAGCACAATGGGAGAGGAAAGGTTAAACGCTCTAGCAATGATAAGCATAGAAAATAAAATGATTTCAAATGACATCGGTTTTAACAAAAAAATTATTGATTTATTTAGTGAAATAAAAGATAGACGTTTAAATTTTAAGTATAAAAACGTATAAGTTATATAAAAAATATGTATTATTGTAATTATGTAATATTTGTTTTGTTTTAAATTGAAACATAATTGTTATATTATATGCTTTTTAAAAATTAACGATTTTTAATTTCCCTCCCACTTTCAAAGTCCACGAGCCGCCACGGTTTTTTTTATATGTATATAGGTGTACACGTTTTTTAGGTAAAAGTAGTTAGAAGTAGTAGAAGTTAGAGTAGGAGATTTTAAATAGAGATTTTTGATGGAAAATGAATTCTAATTGGTATTTTAAAGAGGTCATATTCGATTTTCTTAGTAATTTTCTGCGGTGTGAATAAAAATATCAAAATTTAAAAAAGGTAAATTTTCGATTTTTTCAGTATTTTTTTAAGAACAAAGGCATTAATTATGTATGGTAAAGTAGAATTACAAAAAATATCAAAAAAATTTAATAAGTTAGAATATAATACTACACTGAACTTTTTTTTTCATATTAATATTTTCTGAAAAACATTTATCCCAAAATAATATTTCTTTAAAATGAGATATACCAAAATTGAAAAGTGATAGAAAAAATGGTTATAAGTACAATATTTGTTTTTGTTTTGATATTTCACCGTTTAAAATTGAACAAACCACAACCAATTGATATAATACCGTATGTAAATTAATCGGAAAGTCAATAGCCCTAATTCTTGATAGTGTGAATATTTTATAGCATTTTTTAAAAATAAAATACATGACTAATGATCTCTATTTTGCATGATTTACAAAAGAAAATATTTCAAAAATCGTCATAAATTTCTTTGATTTTTCAAAAAAATTTGATTAAAAAATTTAAAAATATAGAAAATTTTAGTTACATATTGATAAAATTAAGAGAAATTTTTGTTGAATTTTGAATAAACGAGAGCAATTTATAATTTTAAAAATACAGCAAATTATTGCAAAATTTACGTTTTTCACATTTTTTAATACTGATAGATATTTGTAGGTAGCTACAATATTTTGCAATATTTTGCTGTATTTGTGAATTATATAGGTATATATCATATTTTTACTATGAATTACTCTCATTTATTCAAAATTTAACCAAATTCAACAAAATTTTTCTCTATATAATTGATATGAAACTCTATAAAATACCTATTTTAAAATTTAAAAAAAAAAGTGTTTTTGAAAAAATCCAAAAAAAAAATTGACAGTTTTTGAAACATTTATTTTTGTAAATCATGCAAAAACAGAGGTCATTAGTCATATATTTTATTTTTAAAAAATGTAGTAAAATATTCACACTATATCGATAATTAGAACTACTTCCAATTAATTTACATTCTGTATATTCCTATATATTGCTTTTTATTGTATGTTACCTACGAAAAAACATATCTGTATCTATATTATAATTTATAAATAATATTGTCACCATAATAATAATGTTATTTTTATATTTTATTGGTTATAGTTACACCAATCTTGTTGTATCATTGTGGTATCGACCTCCTGAATTGCTACTCGGTGAACGTAACTATGGTCCACCAATTGACTTATGGGGCGTTGGTTGTATTATGGCTGAAATGTGGACTCGTTGTCCGATTATGCAGGGGAACACCGAGCAACAACAATTGATGTTAATATCACAAATATGTGGGTCTATTACACCTGAAGTATGGCCAAAAGTAGTGAATTTATACTTGTACAACTGTTGCGAACTGCTCAAAGGACAAAAACGAAAGGTCAATATTTTAAATACCAATTTAATTGTTATTTTTCGACGATTAACTTACTAGTTTATATACAGGTAACGGACCAAATAAAACCCTATGTACAAGACCCATTGGCTTATGATATATTAGAAAAATTCCTGACGTTAGACCCAGAAAGAAGAATTAATGCAGACTCAGCTTTGAACCACGACTTTTTCTGGACGAATCCCATGCCGTGTACCTTGTCAAGAGTATTGTCTCAACTAGAAATAAGTAATTACGAGTATATGATCCGATACCGTAAACCACAATCTTCTATTATACGACCTTGATTTAAACGGTTGTTAACAAAGACTTTTATATTTGTTACTCCGAAAATTCATAAACGAGTATATTTTTAATAATAATTTATGATTGTAATTGATTTTCATCATAACATGATTGTATTTAAGCCATATTTATTTAATAAATAATATTTAATTTTTTATTAAATTTAATTTTTATAATTTTTAAAATTGTAACACACTCAATTATCATATTATACTTCATCGATATATAAACCGAGTCGACTACTTTCAAATGGCAGTAAGTTAAACAAAGTTAGCAAAAAAAAAAATCTAATAACTTATTTATTAGATACCTTATTGATGCTTTATTCCATAAATGTATATGAGGCAAAAAAAATTGAATTTAAACTTATGACTATAAAAATTATATATAAATAACTTTTTGGATATTTTAAAATTTATTTTGGACATACTACTTCTTACAACAAAACCTATGGACATACTCATTTTTGGTATAAAAAAACTTTTGAAGTTTTTTCAAAATAAACTTCTTCGGTCTTAATTATTATTTATTGAGAAAATTCTTACTATAAAAACGAATTTAATTTTTTTGGTCAACTTATATTATCGAAAGAAAAATTGAAGGAAACTTTTTTTAGAATGTATTGGAACTGTTGAAGTGAGCAAATCACAATACATAGTCGCTTTGTATTTTGATAAAGACATACTACTTACAATATACTTGATTTTAATAGAAATGTATGTATATACATTTTGACTTTTAAATTTCATATAATATATATACATACATACGATTCCGCGTAATTATAAATGGAATGTAACCATTCGTTTGCACTCGTTATTATATGTATTTTTTTATCTTTAAGAATATAGGTTGTTATTATTTATAAATTGGTTAGGTTTGATAAGTTAGATGAATCTTAATGGCAAAGTAAATTTACCGATAATTTGACAGCTCATTTTCAAATGTATCGAATCTGGTAATCGAAAAAAGTAGATTGACCATATTAGATCATAAATATCCATTCGATCGAAAATGTTCAGTCAAACAATCTGTGAACATCTGTTAAATTTTAAGATATTCAATATTGAGACTTTCTATAGGGTTTTTAATTATCGAATAAAATTATAGTTCTTTCCATGATATTTTAAATTGTTATCATGCTTAATTGCTAAATGTTGATAGTTGATGTACCTACGTACAAACTATACCTATACCTATTTAATATATTATATCAGTGACCGTATATTTTTAAATTTCAATTGAAACCCATTAACATTAAAAAAAAAGATTACCTAAAAAGATACCTACAATAGTTTAAAAATATTTTCTTTAGAATTTCAAATAATTAAATTTAGTTATGCAAAGTTATATCATATATGACGTAATATAAAATAGCTAACATACAAATTAAATGACTATAAACAAAAATTATAATATTATAATTGTTTTTTGTTCAAAAGCAAAACTAGGTACCTAGTGTTCTTTAATGTATTAAGATATGCACTATGTAATACCTAAATGTATTTAAGTGATAGTTTGTTTTGGAAAAGAATCCTTTAACCTTTAAAATATTATAGATCTATTCAATATAAGAAAAAAATATATTTTATAAAAAAGTAATATTAAAATATAGATATTAAAAAATTTAACCCTTACCGTAAAATTCTAGATCCACCACTTGTTCATACAAATTGTGCTCAAAATATGTGATGTACAAAATTATGTACCTATGTACATATCAACGAGCGTGAATGGTATGGAAACATTGCATTTAAGATTGATTGTGGATTGTGCAATAATCTATGTTTAAACGAAATATGCGGAATTGTATATTTATATAAATCATTCTTAAAATCTACAGTATTCCTCAAATTGTTGTTCACTTTTTGTACCACCAAACACACATACCCTGTTTTAAAATATATGTTTGAATAAAAATAAAATAAAATATAATATAAACTTAAAACTCAATATTTATATATTAGAGTTTTCACAAGGAAGACTCATAATCATAAACAATGAAAATATAATGAAATATCGATTTAAACCAAAAATGAACCTAATACGACCTTTTGAAAATATCCTGGTATTCAATTATTTTTCTATTTAATTTTCTTAGAAATGTACTTAAAGTATGTATTCATTTATAATAGGTAACTACTATTTTGTATATTATATTAAATAATTTAATTTAATCTCATAAAATACACTAAGAGTAGAGGACGAATACATTTATACTTTGATTGAGTTTTTAAAAATTTAAATAATAATTAAAATTACATTTTACAAAAATTAATATTTTAAGTTCAACTTGAAAATCATATATTCGTGTAAAAATAAACAAACTATTCAATGGCATTCTTCATATTGTAATATTACAATTTAGTTTTTATTCATTTTAATTTTTATATCATGTTAAATTAATATTGATTAAGTAGGTATATGTTATACACTTGTACCTATTATTTATTTTTATATAATGATAATAATTTTAATATCTAATAAATAATAATTATCAACAAAATTTTTATGTGTATAGGTACCTCATTTATTTTATAACGTTGTTTGTACTTGGCACATAATCCTCTTATTGGAACTTAAATAAATATAGATACCAACATACCCGGTTGAATTACTTCTACACATTAGCGTAACAACTATTTATACAAATAAATGACTATTAATTTTAATTCAATGATTATTTAATTTAAACAGAGCTATAAAGTGTTTGGGTAAAAGTATTTGAATATTGGTATTCAAATACTTTTTTTGTGGTATTGAATACTAATTTTTTTTTTAATACTTTTATGTTTTATTAAAAATCAAAATATCACATCTCGTAAATTGTACACAAAAAAAAAAAAAAAAAAAATATATATATATTTTATAAAATCAAATAAGCTATATGATTTATTTAATAGATCATAGTTTAAAATCATTATGTACATAATGGGTATGTATCATTGTAATTATAGAGATTATAGTGCTTGGTAAGTCCACTGAAAAAGGATTTTTTGAAATTTTACTTTTAAGGTGATGCAGTGAGGAATTTATTTTAATTATAAATAAAAAAAAAAACTAATGATTAATACTGTTCAATTAAAATAATAATATTAGTAAAACAAGTATATACCCCTCCCCCATTGAAAATTGTTGTGTAAACCACTGGATTACTGCGGAAATTATGATGAATTAATGATGCCTCATTTAAACATATTTTATATAAGTTACGCTATTCACATATGTCTAATATGTATTATTATAAATCAATGCATATAGTAATCTAATTTTGAATAGAAGAAGTAAATTTACAGGTAGGTAATTTAAGTTGTTCAAAACAGTGGCGTTTATACATGATGTACAAGGGATAGGTGAAAACAGTGGCATTATTTCGATTTTTAAAGGGGGTGGGGGCAAATGTTTCGACCAGCCCAAATAACTGAAAAAAAAACGATCACTTGCTCGCAAACCTCTTCCCATATACATTTTTTTCTTGCTACAATTGCCATCTTACATCATTTTCTGCTGTCAAACAATAAACACTGAAACTACCAACATAGAAAATTATGTTACGTTCAAGTAAACAACACGTATTTCGATTTTATCAAAAATTTCGAATCTCCTTCCGGTAATTATTAATTATAAATTGATCCGATCAATTATAATATCCAATAAAATAATATGTGAAAACACATAATTTCAAAACTACAATGAAAATAGGTCGATAATGATTTTTTTAAGTTATGACGATTTGAAGTTAATTATACTTAGGCATATACGCTGTGTGCTAATTTTTAATATTTTTTCGTAACGTACCATGTTATAAACGATAATTAAGTCAAAATTGGTCGACCGGGTTTAATTTTAAAGTTAACCTACTTAAGTTTACCTATCATTTATATTGGGCCATTGCGATTGAAACACTAATATTACAATATTTTTGGTAGGTAAGCTATTAATATTTATTTTATAATATTATACATAAAATAATATACACAATTTATAAAGCTGTTTTTAATTGACTTTTTTTTTGGTAGGTACCTATTAATAATTTCAAATAAAACGTCAGTTTTGTGGTAAAAATAAATACAGTACAAAAGCCAATAGGTATACATATACCTATTAGTTACCTGCAGCACAGTGTACACAATTGTAGCATTCAGATTTTTCAATAAACTGATATCTGTGGAAAACAAAAGTAAAATATCTCTGCGATAGCTAACAGTTTTTATAATTTATTGATTGCGTCTATCGAACAATCCTAATATTGTTTTACTAGTACATCCACCATGTACTGTGTATTAATTTATTTTTAACGTAATCAATATATGTTGTATGATAAACATAATTAAAACGGAAAATATGCTCAAGGAAATTATAAATATTTTGGTATCAAAATATATAATTAAAAAATTTGCAGATATAGGGTATTGTTATACTCGGTCGGGTTGGTCCGAGAGTATAATTATTTTATTAAGTTCCTTTTTCTCAGTTTCCAAACACAAGTTCGAAAGACTGTATAAATCGTTATGCGTTTATTGAATTATATAAATACAACAAATAAATATTATTTATTAAATATATATTTAAAAGAAACTTAGGTCTACAC
>JAIPRL010001837.1:0-71635 GCA_025469235.1 Pemphigus obesinymphae | reverse complement strand
TTAACTATAACTGTTTACTGTAACTCCCTACACCACCACAAACTCAGCTTAAAGGTGTAGGTAAATATTTTGTTATTTATTTAATACTTTGTATTTTGTTATTTATTTAATACTTTGTATATAATTATAATAAAAATATTTCAATTGAAAAAAAAAAAAAACAATAATATTGCCTTGCTTAAACTAAAAAATTAGAATTGGAGAAAAAATAATTTTTATAGTTGTTAAAAAAACCATTCAATGAACACGTAAGCGTATGTTAGTGAAAAGTTCAGGAAATGACTGTTTTCATTTGAATTTCTAATTTAAAAATGTCCTTTCCTCCAAAAAAATAAAATAAAAATAAAAAAGACTGATTTATAAATCACCAATCAGTGATGAATATAATAAATGTCTACACCTGTGGCATAGTTACGGTTTTAATGGGTATTAACTATTAAATATTTTATAAAATGATACACGTATTTATTAAATAAATCATATTTTTAGTCGGCATTAGTATCCATACGGTTTAACGGTTTTCCATGTCAAAAACATTTCCTCATTATTAAAAGTACAAAGAATATATGTCGTTTGTCAATATAATGGCTCCTCGGGGGAAATTATAAAACCACGATTATACAATAATTTTGAAATGTGTGCATAAGGTACGTAATTTGAACATTATTAATTCATAAGTCATCTGAAACGTGTCACAACAATCAGTTGTACTAAAATATTTGACGGCAAAATAAATTATATTGAGTTTTGACTTTTGGCATGTGTTAAAATTTATATTGTGTGAACTTCTGTGGTATAAATATATATAATATTATTAATATATAGTAATAATAATTTAATCGTCTCGAGTACAAAACAGAACAATTGATAAAATTGTATTTGGTTGGCTGTGTTGATTAGAAGTATCTTTGAAAAAGATTAAATGTCAAAATTAGATATCTAATCATATTGTAATCGGATTTTTAACGTTATAAAAGTTATATTTATATATTTATTAGTCATGTTCTCTGATATTTGTGTGTATGCTTTGTTTAAACTTTCAATTAATATACGCTGTGCTGTCCTGTAGTTTTGATGTACTTATAAAAGTCTTATATGTACTCAGTTGTGAGAAATATAATGTACCTATGCATAAGCGCCCGCAGGGGGGGGCAAGATGGGGCATTTGCCCCCCTCTGGCTTTTTGGTAATATTGTAATGTTTAGTATAGTAATATTAAAAAGTAACAAACTTTTAATAATATTAGTATATTAAATTAGATAAGTATGTACTTATATTTAATGATATAAAGAATTTAAAAAATAATGTATATTCTTATTTATTTTTTCTTTTAAATATTTTTTTTTTACAAGGTTAAACATTTTCTGAAATCATCACACTGCATATGGTATATTTTATAAGCTTGCCCCCCTCCTAAAAAAATTTCTGTGGGCGCCTATGTACCTATGCCATAATATTTATTTTCGAAATGTTGACTTTAAATGTTTTCTCAACCACATTTAGCCACATCGTTTAAAGCAATGATATTGTACATAAAATATTTGTTATCGAATGCACGAAATTACATTTACACGTTTTGTACCACTTACGCACTCTGCGCGAAACACAAAATAGATTATGGAGACCATAATGGGATACTTTTATTGCATTGCATCCAATTCGATTACATAGACTATAACAGAAATTACTTTTGTAAGCTCTGTATATTAACTTCATTACTAACTCGAAATCAGAAAGTATCCATAAAAAAAAGAATAAAAATAGTAAAATACTTTGAACGAATAATGCTTAGTTTAAAGTTATATGTTTGAAATTTTAGTTGCGGCCATAAAAATTTCTATCCGTTTAGAGTTCCGACATCATAATAACTATAAATCCACAAACCTAAAATTAAAAAAATGTTTTTCGATACTTTACATTAAAAGACTATAACCTATATAAATATTAAGTTAAAATAAAGTATAAGTATTAATTAATCATTAATATTTTATTTAGTCTTACTTATTAAGTTAGGTCTTCTAACATTATCTCATTTCTCTATATTGACATCATTGGATTTTTGGGTAGGATATTTTAATTTTTAAACCAACAGGGTTTTAATTCCCAAATAGTAACGATATCTTTATTAGTCTACTTTGAAAAGATCATTTTCGATTTGTCCAGTAGTTTTCTTAAGCGTTAAGTAAAACTACCTTTAAATTTCTATACATTTAGGAAAAATAATAAAATCACAAATAAAAATGTCATGGCTGCACATTTTTTAAAAATTATTTTATTATAAATAATAAATATTTATCTTCGTTTTGAATTTAATAAAATAATAATAATACACTATTATATTCGAAAAACGAAGGGATGACAAACCAACATCTACCCTTTATAGGAATCTGGACGATTTTTTTGAATATTATTTATAGCTGTTTTGAATTTATTATATTTATTTATTATGTTGATTTTACAATTATGTTTATTTTAGATTTTAAGCGAACCGAGGAAATCGATTTTACAATGTTTATTTTTTTCTCGTCAGTAAATTTTTGGCAAAAAGAATCGCATAAGAATTTTAGGGTAAATAGGTTTTTATGGCATATTCATTCTAGTTAGTACGTTGAAGACTGAAGAGGTAATTTTTGGATTTTCTTAGTAGTTTTCGTAAGTGTAAAGATAAATTACCCTTTATACTGTGAATGCGTATGTAATATTTTATAAGTACAGGGGATGTAACAAAATAAATAAATAGTTGTTACTTGTTATAGTAACTGGTTTTTAAAATGATATTTTTTTTATGAGCAACTTTTATACCAAAAGGACTCGAGTAGGAGTTTTTGAATTTTTATATGAACGATAGAAAATTTGTTCTAGTTGGTACTTTTGAGAGGTTATTTTTTGATTTTTCTCAGTACTTTGATTAAACGTGATAAAACTAAATTTTAAACGATGTATGCAGTATAACTTATGTATATGTACATATGTATACAGTATATAACTTATAGTTATAATTGTTACAATCTTTCTGTATAGTGTTTTAAAACGTTTTTTTGGCTGGACGCTCTGGATCATTTTCCATTATTCGATTTTTCCAGTAGTTTCCTTTAACATAAAAATACTACTTTTTATAATGGAAATATTTTATAAATGTGTATTTACAGAACATAACAAAAAAATGATCGTAATATTTTTATATTGTATAAAGTATTATAATATACACAAATTACATTTTTGTTAATATAAAGTATTTTGATAGTTTTCAATATAAAAGTCCTAAACTGAACACCCGATAAAACATACTGAATGTATTTTACAGTAATAGTTATGTTACACTCATATTAGTAAATGACACCGATGCTTTGCTCAGAATCGTTTTATTGAATGAATTGATTTATCATTATTCATTACTTACAAATTGTATATAATCACCAAATGTATCCGGTCCGCTAATAAATGACTAGATTTATATTTTTAAAATAGTCAAATAAAATAGACCAAAGGTCAGGTTTTAAAAAAATTATATAGATATAAAGAATTCTTTATAGAATGCAATGGTTTATCTTTTTATTCAAATCTGAAATAATAATATACACTATTCTCTCCGAGAACTAAAAATAGATGATGAACAAACTTGAACAACTGTATCTGGATGACTCCTTTTTAATATTGTAATATCATAGTATATATTTTGACTGGTTTTTAATATTTCAATTGGTTAATAATACAAAATATCAATAGTATATTGAAAACTAATTAAAATATAATAAAATATATTATTTATTTTATTTGTATTTATATAATATAAATATGTATTATTATATTATTTATATATTTTAATAAAATAAAACATTTTAAAATATAGAAAACTAGGTAGAACGTACCTAGTAATTATATATTTCATATTAATTTTCAAAAATTAAAATTAAAATAAATCGTAAATTATATCACATAATTTATACATTATTTTTAAATGCAGTGTTCCATTGATAAAAAATAATATTGATTTCATGATTAATTCGTCATTGTCATAAAATAACGTACCACTATTTGTTTTTATATAGTAGTAGTTCATTATGTACTGATTTTCTCGATCTCCCAAATAAAATATAATAATACTGAAAATATTTTTTTCAAATTTTTATGAATGTTTTCATATTATAGTTCTATATCACGCAAAATAAAATTGTTCGCATTTAAGTTTTTAGCTAGTTCCGTGTATCACATTTATGTTTACATATTATTATATGGTTTGATAAATTTCTATTTTCTTGCAATTTAAGTTAAATATATGCTTAGGTATTAAAATGCCAAATAGCTTTTAAATGATAACAGATGATTTATTTTTTTTATTAATATTTCCGGCCTTTTTTTCATAATAGAATCTTTTCAAGTTATTCAACGCAATGACTAAAATAAATACGTGGCAACTGACAATGCATTTTATTTTATATACCTACTTTCTTTTTCGTCATATCAGTACATCACTACATATCAGTATTATCATACAGTTAGGTTAGGTATGTAAGTTTTATGAATACATTAAATGATTAAACATTTTCCCATTAAAATGGATAATAATGGGTAATAACATTGAATTGCAATTTTTTTTTTTTGTCTGAGCAAAATATTGTTATAGGTATCTTAATGTATATTATATATAATTTTCTACTGATTTCCAATCTGTAACGACTAAAGTATTTAAATCGCAAATAGTCGTGAGATCTTACATACGATAAGTATCATACAAAACCGAGGTATGGTTGGGTTAGATATTTTTTATTAGCATTTTTCTATACCTATATATCAATAACAATACGTATAATAGACATTGTTTCGCATATTGTATACAGTTATATAGATATTGTAAGGGATTTATCACTGGATACAAACTGCGATACAAATAAAATAGCAAAATATTGAAGGTGGCGTATTTTTGCGATAATAGTGTTGTTAAATGTTATTAGAGATTAAACTTAATTCTTAAAGTTTTTAAGCGGATCTATAGACTTGTCGACGTCAATTACAGGTTGCGTATTGTATGGCCATTATTGTATTGAATTGAAAACGAAATAAAACGATTAAGAACTGTTGCCCGTAGTTGCCTCTAAATGGAGAGGAAGAGAAAAGTAATCAAAAACGTCTTGCACATAATATAATAATATTGTATTATCTGATTGCGTGCACAATATGTACTATTAGACGTCGGGAAAATACTCCTTTCAATCGCCGAAAAGCTGAAACGTTTTTGTATGAATACTTACCTACAACTTGCAATAAAATACTAAATAATATACAAATATACAAATAAAATGATAAAAAGGTCTGATCGAACCGTGTTTAACTTTCATTGTACCACAACTGACAAAAACATTAAAAATAATAATAATAAATTGAATTTGAAATTTTCTACAAAATGCTTTTATTGAGTATAATAGACGTACATTGAAAGGATATTTCATATTTATTGTACGAGGGAAACATTTCGGACGGACTTCTAAACGTACTATAACGCAACATACATAATATAATATACGAGTATATAGTATATTATAACGTAATATAAAATTTATTTTTTTAGAAATTTTGATACCTGTACAATATAAGTGAAGATACCTATATACTTTATCCATACAACTTTCAAAGTTCTTCAAAAACTTAACTTGAATTAAGAACTATTTAAAAATAAAATCCAAATATAATTTATTTTTATTGTAAGTATTAAAAAAAATATTTGGTACTTAAATCGCCATTATGCCATTATTAATACTACTATCGGATTTTCAGCGATTTGTGGAAGTTTATAACTCTTCTTGAGTTATCTCTCAATCTCTAATACAAATAAACATCATATATGTACTTTAAATATTATTTGACTGGAATATTTAAAATTAATTTGTAAAATTATTAAAATAGTTATTAAATATGTATAATAACTTATAGTTTTAGTAATAAAAACCAGGGAAGAACCCTACACTTCACATATAGGGTAGTATATAGGTGAAAGAAATTGACTCATCGTCCCTTTGGTCCTCGGGATAATATATTACTATTATTTTAGATTTGGAAAAAATGATAAATCATTGTATTCGATAAATACGATTCTGAGTGGTGTAATTTGTATTTTAAGAGGAAAATCAAAAAACTACCTCTGTAAAGTACGAATTATAAAATTATTTGATATAAAAATACCTATTTTCAAATGTATTTTAAATATAATATACTAGCTGTCATACCCGGGTTTACCAGGGATTTTAATTTATATCTCCCCTTAAAAACATTATAATAAACAGTATTAATGTTATAAAAATTGAAAAATGACCGAAAATTTTTTAAAAGAAAACAATAAAATAAAAATGTCAGTACACCATATAAGTATGAATATTGTATACACTGTATAAGTATGAATTAATAAACTGTCTATGTATTTTCTTATTTTTTTTGCATTTATACAAAACTGCATACTGCATACACCTTATTAAAAGTAGTTTTTCTTCGTGATTAAGGAAACTACTGGAAAAATCATAAAATGACCTCTCAAAATACCAATTGGAACGATGAGTGCACCCAGGAATTTTTTTTGGTGGGAGCTAAAGAATTATTTTTATTTAAACTAACAGAAATGCGCACTTATATTAGTTATTAAAATTGTATAATATGTCTATTTCAAAAAGAAAAAAATAGTGTTAACTTAAAATAAATTAACTATAGGTAAGTATACCAAACATAAACATATAAAATTAAATATGATTATTTTTGAAAAAACTATTAGTTATTTTTGTAAAATTTTCACAAAGTTTAGCAACAAAATATCTATAATACTACGTCAATAATACCTACGTTTATCTGTGTCTCATATACTGTACGATTTATCTAACGATACGACCACGACTAACCTATAAGTATAGTGATAATTTCGCAAGGTAAATAATAATAAAAAAAAATGAATTTGGGGGGCTATAACCCCATAGTCCTCACTGAGTGCGCGCCTGATTGGAAACAATTTTCAATCATTAATATATAAAGAATGTTGCTCACAGGAAATTAATTAATATAAATAAACATCATTGTAAAATCAATAGCCCAATTAATAAATCGCTACGATCAGAATCTAAAAATTAATGTATAAGAATATAAAATGTTTTAACGGGTGGCTTTGTTTAATTTTCAACTATACTAAAGCGAATTAATAGCCATATCAGCTATATGATACATCTTGATAAGTAATTCACATACTTTACAAATTCTCTAATTCAAATAATTCAGATACAATTTACAAATAATGAAGTCATAAAAGAAAATTTTTACTTTGATAATTTTTATTTGTTTGACAAATGACATTATTTAAGTAAGTTTTACAAGTTTGAATTACCATAAAAGTTGAATATTAAACCTAGAGTGAAGTTTAAGTATACTAAAATTTGTATGGTTTTTTTATTTTTTTACTACTCATTTGAAATTTTGAAGCAAGTTGTACTTCGGACATTTAAACGTAATATCGGTAAGGTATTTAGTAAAACATTAGGCAGTCAAAGACCGAAACTCAGAATAAATAAAGGTCAATTTTCGACCGAGTTGTATATAAGTTCGTCAGGGACCACATTGATGATACACCCTATACGTATAAGTACTATAAATAAACGAACGGTCGCCGTGGCGTAGTTAACCTTTTCCTGGAGGATTAGCAGTGTCGGCGGAGGCGGTGGCTGTGAATTATGACCTTTGCGCCACTATACACCATCGTCCCTCTCGTCTTCGTTCTTTATCTTTTTCTCTGTTTTTCACCGGAACCGGAACGGACCGACCACAAATTGTACTCCTCTTCCGCCCTCCGCACGTCGGTAACCTTCTGCAGCCCATCCATTACACCGCCGATTTATATACGCTCGTTCGGGGCCCGTCGACAAAACAAACAACCACACCCCTAACCCCTTGGAAAAACCACTATCACCACCAGGACCAGATTTATTTATCCCATCGTGCACGTCGTCGTCGCCACCATACGTCTTCTTCTTCTTCTTCTTCTTCATGGTCGTCGTATATATATATATATATATATATTATATTGTTTGCTGTCCGCACAACAAATCCCTTTTGCCCCACACCCAATTATTTATCCCTCAGACCTCTGCGATGTATATTATATATGTATCCACGTTTCTGTCCACCTAATAGATATTGGACGGACTAGATGTTAACAAAAGTTATTCAACCTTTGAAATTGTTTTTCATAAATCAATTATATGTTATATATAAAAGAGAAAAAAAACTGTAATATTTAATCAAACCGTATTTTAAAGTCGTATCGATAAATAATTGTATTTCTTCTATTCTAACATTTGCCCAACACTTTTCATTAGCATATTATATTCATATTGTTTTTTGTACCTATATAAGAAGATTTCTTTAATGTTTGTATATAATTATAAAAATTGGTACGATCTAGGACAATTCAACGATTGCCATTTCAGCGTATAAGTACATTTTGACGTACAGTATATACGTAAATACACTTTGGAGTTATTAGCGTATTTCACTATTTTAAAATGATTTAACAAAATCAAAACGTCCTTTTCTGTTATAGTGCTATCATAATCCAACCAAGTTAATTCTTGCAATGAAATTGTCCCGCAACATTTTATCTCTGTAATTTATACCAAAATTGAATTTTACGAAAATCCAAATTTTGCATTTTTGACAAGTTTTTCTAAGATGTGGCATCTAAAATTTCGCCCAAAGCACAAAAACATAGGTAAACAATATACTAAATTTTTCGTTGGAAATGATTTGATTTAAACCAATTTTTAGTATTTTTAGTACTCAGCCATTATGAATCCAGAAATTTTTCAGACGGACCAATCATTATATATAGGCAGACTACGACAAAATTGGACAATTCAAAGAAACTAGGGGGCCCTTTTCCGTTTTATAAAAATAGTATTTCAGGAGTTATTCTTTTCGTTTCCGGTTCTTTCAAAACATAAAAATTAAGATTCTGAATGTCGTTTCGGCTAAAAATATTGTTTTTAATTAGGATATAAGCTACATAACTATCAACTAAATATTAAATACAAATTATATGAATATGAAACTAAGTATTAAAATTGCAATAAGGGCCAATAAGGGTTCATTAGAGGTTCATCAAATAATTTCAATATTTAAACTTTACAATTTCCACTTGCACTGTTTTATTGTAAATAATTAAAAAGTATTGAAGTATTGAAAATTTAACATGATTTGTACTATAGGTAGATATTTACAAAATTCAATTAAAATTATCTATTCGTTTTCAAAAAATATCCGACATTTAAATGATAATACACAATAAAATATGAATATTTCAAGCACAATAGACACCACATGGCACATTCAAACCTAACAGTTACATTTCATCATCGTTCGGAGTACAACTTTAATTCGATACTACGATTATACGTAGGTACCTAGTATTTATTTTGGAAGACGAATATATTTTTGAACATTTGATGAGTTATCCGTGATAAATTCGCTATGCGTAATTCGTTGGGAAAAACACACGAAATACTAATAATCATACCTATTTCCTACGGTTGTACACGTGTTTTCAAATGTTTTATTAATAGTATGTATCCGACTATAAGCCGTTGTATATCAATAAAAAACCGCATTTTTCATTACCCTGCGTATTATTCATTATAACTATACAAAATGCATTTGTAACGCGTTCCCGTGTATAAATTAAATCCAACCAAACCCCGTCAATTCCATTGTGTCACTGCGGGTAAAGTCATCGGGAGTGAGCATCGCATTCTTAATATGACCGTTCGCTATTAAATCGTAATAAATAACTTGAACATCTAAACGAAAAATCTCGTGTGTATAGTAGCATCACGTTGTCAAGTCGTACTGTATTCAATTTCGCCGAGCGAGTGTGCCACCGAGATGGAGAGATATCGCCTAAAACAAAACTATACCGTCGCCGTATAACGGCTCTGTGTTCGGAAAACGTGTATGGGCCGAGGACCTCGGATGAATAAACGCAACTGATCAGTCATATGGATCCCGTGTGATTTCCACCGGATTCGCCTAAAACCGATGAAAATATACATTGATTAAATAAATTAACATAAATTGATTGAAAATTTGTCATTTTAAAATCATGTATGCACATAGTCCCACAAAATACTATCCACAGATGGAGGGATTCGTGTAACTACAATCAGACCTCAATCTATCCAATCAAAGTCAAAATATAAACGTGTCTGCAACAACTATACAAAAACCCACTTTTATTTCTTTAGAAAATTGCTTTTCGACGGTATTCAATAAGAAAATATCTCCCCAATGGGTGTCCTGCATGTGTGTACATAACTCTATATTTTTTAATTTTTTTTTATTAGAAAAGTCTTATTTGAATTATTTCTTCGTTGGAAAATATACGGTACCGCAATGAGAACGCGTTTTTGTCAAGCAACTGTAACTTTTTACAAATTTATATAAATATAATAACTTTGAGAAAAGGCTCCAAATGTGTGTCCAGTAACAAAGGCGTCATATCCCCGACATGATCTTTCGAAATTAAAAATGTTGTACACCATTCAAAACTAGGTTTATTTAAAATAAACTTGATTGAAAAACATGATTTATTTTTTCTCCACTCTGTGTACAAAAAGAAATTAAACTGTTTATTATAGAGGGAGTCCCATCAGCAAATATAATTACAGAATTATTTTTTAAATATAAAAATTATTCTAATATTTTTAGACATTTTTCTTTTTAGGTGGGGGGTTTAATTTTTGTGAATAATTTTTAATTGGTTTCTATAAAGCTTGCAAACTAATGTTTTAATTATAATGATTTTTCAACTTCAAAGTAACATCAAAAGTTGGCACCTAAAAGCCAATCGATTTTCATATTATGCTAGTATTTAAACAATATTAATCATTTAAAGTAATTGTATCAATTAATATTAGAAAATTTAAAATTATAGAAATAACTAAATATATACTTATGGTTTTTTCATTATGTTTATTCATTATATATTTATCATTATATTTCAGAATCTTATGAAGGTTCAAACTCGAATATCGGATATAGTTTAATATTGGTTTATAACCATTTGATTCTCTGTAATTTAAATAATGATGCTATAAATAATAATAATAAAATAAAAATATTGAAAAATAAATTCATTTCTATTTTAAAGTATGACCTTCAATCAATTGATTTGAATATAAAAATAAGGATCTTTTCAAAAGTGATAATTTAAAACCTTTCGGACTCCGCAATTTGAAGAAATCATATTTTTGATAATATAATAAAATTGACGGTTAGATTGACGATCAGTAAATAATAATGTTACACAAATAGAGAATGCCATATATACGAATTTTTAAACATTTTACAAGTCATATAAAAATTATTTATAACATATATCACAAATCCCACGCACTTTAGTCACCATATTATAAACTGCGTGTCTTTGTGGCGGATGTTTTTTCCCCAGTCGAATTTTACACTCAATCGTGATTGTTTTTCATGTTATTTAGTTTTGTCCTTGTTTATATTCACTTGGGTTGCATTTTGTTTTCTTTGAGTAAAAATACTCCAGTTTTGTGATCGTAAGAAACTATATCGACATAATTCAATTTAAATGTCATGAACACGGTTCGAGTAGTAATATTTAAAAGAAAACAATCATAGATAATAATAACAATCGTAATAACTTTAGTAAATTCATATCGATATAACATGCCTTATATTTAATAATTAATAATATAATATAACTGAACAAGTTATAAATCATTGTATTTTGTTTATGTGAATTTATTCCAACAATATTGCAATTATTCAAAGATATATATTAGTAGGTATATTAGTTACAATAAAGTAAATGTGCTCGGGAAGCATTTTTTTTAAATCGTGACGGGATTCGGGGAATAATAAAAATTTCATTTCATTTAATAATTACCTAACGTTAATTTACAGTAATAAGATAAATATATTATTGAAAAATAATTATATTAATACCTATCTATAATACCTACCTATATGAGTACATAGGTAAAAGGATTATTTTTTCTTTTGTAATCTTACCGTTGTGAAGAAAATAATCTCTTAATTGGATTTCTTATTAGCTGAAATAATAATACCTAAAATACCAAAATATTAAAAAAAAAATAAAAAATACGATAAAATTACATTTTTCTTTTTTTTTCTTTGCATGAATGTGCTTATATATATATATATTATAATCGACATTATAACGTGATTGGTATAAACGTCTGATAAAACAAAAATAAATGAGTGGGTTGTGACGTATATTTAGAAGCAGTATTGGACTCGGGCTAGGAGGGTTTCGAACAGAGTGAAATGTTATTTTATAGGTATGAGAGATTGAACGACTGACGACATGACAGTCATCTCAAATCTTTGGCAGTATTTTCTGTGATATCTTATCATGAAATTAAACAACGCCGATACTATTATTGTGTTTGCAATTTATGTATAAGTAATGATGTATTGCGAGTAATTGCTCAACGCGTAATAAATGTATTTTTAGTAAATACTTTGGTTTTACCTTACATATATTACCAAAAATGAATATTGAGGCAGTAATGAGGTAAACACTTTGTTTCTATTCAGAAATAAAATATTTTTAAAGAGATATTTAAAAATTGTAATTTTAATTTGTTTTTAATTTTCATTTAAAGTTTGTAGGTATTTATATACTATATTGTGTGTTCCTATTTTAGTAACTTTACGCCAAAATATAATTTTACTAAAACAATATATGTTACAGTCAAGGTTACAGTTAAATTGTTTTATACAGTTGAATGCAGTTATTTATTTCTTAAAATGATATTCAAAATTGTACTTCCCTGTGATCATAATATTATATCATATTGTAATTATATGTATATGGATAACATAAAATTGAAAATTGAAAATATTTCTTTATCAACTAGATTTTGAAACTCTAAAAGTTATAACAATGATAATCAAATTTAAATAAATCCCACTTTGTCAACGTTTCTCGTTTTTATACGTATTTTTTAGAAATGTGTTAATTGAAAAATGACTACACTAATTCTAAAGTAATGTTTAAAACATTTTTTTCCATTTATATTTTTTATACGTAGAAGTCGAATAATAAAATGCAATCACTGCAAATATAACATGAATAATGAATATATATATATATATTATATCTTATATTAAAATGTATAATGACGATTATAAATTGTAAATATTGATATTGTTTACCATGGCTATGAATCAAAAGGATAGATTTTAGGACAGCTGTCTTGACTAGGGTTGACCATACGTTCCGTAATTTACAGAATTGTCTCGTTTTTTGAGGATTGCGTCCCGTTGTCCCGACCAAATTTTTCTGTGGATGTTATATTTTATCTTGATTTTGAAAGTAGGGTACCGTTTTTTATGATTTGAGGAAAGATTGCGAATGAATGACCATTTTTTTTTTTACTTTTGTTTTCAAAGCGATTTATGAACATTTTAGCAAAAATTTATTACAAATAACCTTTTTTTTGTTGTTGTAGCCATTTTTAATTTTTAAAATATGGAGGTCATCCTAGTCTACACAAATACAACGGAGTTGTTATCCTTGTTAGTTTAAAGTGTGTAGACACCTAAAACTATTGCAGACATTTCTAAAAAAATAAACAATTAAAAATACCTACTCAAATACTACAAACGGGAATTAAATTTAAAAATATGTAATAGGTACTTATTATAATAGATACCTGCTAAAAAAAAATTAAGTATTCAAATACCTTACAAGCTTAACAATTATTAAAAATATGATGGTTAACGTCAAATGTGATATTGGTAAGCGTAATAATTTGTTTTACCCTCGTAGTGAATCATAATATATATCCTTTTCTAAAATATATAATTATAATTTTTTTTAAATATCGTACCACATATGTACGTACAAGACTATTATTTTTTACGTCAATTTTTCCTACTAAATTGATTTACGTTTTAAGATAGCTTTAGGTACCTAGTTTAGGACTCTGCCTTTGTTTCCATTATCATACCAGTACTTCGTTATTATCGTGCACTGGTCACGTACAGATACTTTGAAAACGACTAACAATATATTATAAGACGTACACACCTAAGTACCTATTGCAAGATAGTATAAGATTGTCATCCCAGCTATTACTATTATTATTATTGTTATTGTTGTTGTTATTATTATTATTATGACTGTGGTGATTTTTGCTTATGACCAACATCCCCCTGTTTGGATTCTGTACTCTCTATTACCAGTTATCACTATAAATATACCTCCATCTTATATATTAGTATTGTAATAATATGGTGATCAGAGTAAATAGTTTGTACAAAGCAACATTTAAGAACAGAAAAACTTTTATCATTATATTCAGATAAAAAAAAAAAAACAAAGAGTTGATACTCATTTTACTTGATTAAATATAATATACCAATATTATAGTAAATCGTAATGGACCAAGATCATAGAATACAATAAACATCATACGACATTTATTATTTTCAAGTGAAACTGTACACATTTCGGGCGAGTATACATTTAACTGCACATATTGTGCGAACTGTATTGTATACTGAATCTTATACTAAAATAACCTGCGGAGAAAATTGTGTACGTTTAAAATTGTGATTTTTCTTCAAAACACTATATACATTCTGGTGGCACTGATACATTTGATTATGGTAGGGATATAAATCTATTATAATATATCATATTTTCATTTTCGTGAAGAATTCGTCACATTTTTTGGTATAAGAACACTGTAAAATTATTATACGCCTATATAATTGCACGTTTTTTAAAAATTAGACCTACACATTAAAGTACCATCGAATGATTTAATATATTATAGGTACTATACAGTGTAAAAACTGTGACATTGTGGATGAAAAAAAAAATATGTTTTCCAAAAATTTCCTTCGGTGGAAAAAAATTACGTCTAGACGGCCTGAGATAACAATTACGAGATTTTTATAACAATTTTATTTTTTGCCTTTCGGTCATATAAAATATGTAACCGGATTCCACAGTAGCAACCAACGATGACGACGATTTTATTAATATCGGCGGCGGCGGCGGTGGCCGACAAGGAGTTATCAATAACCCCTTTTGTTGACAGTTGTTAAATACCGCCACTGTCGGTACCCAATTTGGCCATTCGAAAAACCACATTACTCTCGAACTCATAAACTTAACTGTAATAACAATAATAATAATAATAATAATAATATATCGTGCTACCTATACTATTTTTATTATTTTTCTTTTTTTTTTTTTTTTTTATAATTGAATACATATCATATCCAATATTTTTATTAATTGCGCCGCGCAGAATCCGTCCGATAAGTTTATTACGCACGTATACGTATATTATTTATTAAATATTATATGTTTTTCCAAACCAAGACCGATGACGTCTTAATTGCACCGGAATGCAGTTCACGTCCAGTCGGCGCACATGTACGCGACAGGGTCGTAAAAACAAAGTAAAACATTGTACTTGTATAAACGCATAAATATTGCGGTGATTATAGTCCAGTTTATATATTTTTTTTTATTTCGTAACCAGCAAAGAGTGCCGCCACCGACAATAAAAATATGATATATACGTGTAAAATAACATGGAATAAAAAGAAGAAAACTCAAAGGCCGAGCAATGCGCGTCCCGTCCAGTTTCCCATATTGATAGTCGTTGATCGATCGATCTATCGAAACAGAGATCGAAAAATTGCTTGAAAACGTCCATATAGTAGGTAGGTAGTATATTTTTTATACATAAAACAAACGTCGGCCGATAGATCAAACATAGTTTTCTCGGAACGATATAGAATTTTTTATTTTATAGCCATATTATATGTACGTTTTATGGTCGGCTCAGAGACATTTTTTTGTAATTTCCTTCTGTCGTTACGCGTGATAAAAAAAAAATTTACGCGTGTACGCGACGGGTCTACATTTCCCGTGTATGGCAACAGATTTATTTTGACGTTTGAACGTTGTGTACGAGCCATAATCGTTAATTTAAATATACACGCTTGTTTTTAAAATACCTAAAATTAGAATATTTTTAAAAAAAAAAGTATATTTAAATATTTTTTTTGCGTATTATTCTTAAATACATTTATATCTTAATATTCATACAATCATATAACATCTCTAAAACAAAATTCACCGTATTTATACACGGATAGTGGATACATTATACATTTATACATTTTATTATAGAATCTGTCATGTGTCTAGTATAAACGGAGAACTGTCTGAGTATAGCCTATATTATATAGGTATCATTTTTAACTGTGAACCAAACATTTGGAATTTCTCCCACATAAACGCTTTAAGTCTGTTATAGTGAGATAAATGTTTAAGAATTTAAAATCCCTTTTTAGACATTTATATTTGTATTTCAATATATAATGAAAATATTTTATTTATTTATTTCTTGAAAAAAAAAAATATCTTAAGTATTTCATAAAAGTTATATTATATACGTACTTTAAGGCTGTCGGAACAAATAATTTCCAATATAGGAAATTCATTATTTATGGCATATCTCATGTTATAAGTAAATGAACCTTAGTGTCTGTGAACTATAAACACTCTACATTTTTAGAAATTCCAAATGTTCCTAAACTTACCCTTAAACTGTTGTGAAACTGATAAAAGAGAATGTTTTTTTCTAGTACTTCCAATGGTACGATTCTAATTTTGTATAAAAAACATTTGTATTCGTTAACTTCTTACTAGGTTATATAAGAAAAATATTTAGTTTTACAACTTAATATATATTTTATAATTTTTTTTAAATATTTTTCTTCAAAATAAACTAGATTTTAAGGCTTATAAAATTTTTAAAAATACCGGTCAATAGGGAATAGAAGCATTTCACTCGTTGGGTAGGGTTCTGCTGGTGGATATATTGAATTTGAAAGCAATGATAAATCTTTTCTTTCGATTAAAGACGATTCTGAGTGTAGCTCGATGTGACATACCTATATAAATATTACAGTTGAAAATTTGAAAATTGTATAATGTTGCTATATTGTATGACATTATATTATTTCAGTTATTTATTTAATCATTATTACCATTATCCAAATAAACATTCAATTTTATCTACATACACACTATGTTAAATTACAATAACCCAGAAATTGCACTTTAGTAGCCAACACAAATAGGTAATATAAAATATAAACCACATAATAATATAGATCAATTTTAATCACTTGAATCTTTGATGTTAGTATACACCGTATAGATGGAAGTTTTTCTTTTTTCCTAATGAAACTACTGAAAAAATCGAGAAAATACTATGTATTGGTTACCATCTATAGCCGATATCCTATCGATATCGTATAACTGCCAAAGCTCCTTCTCGGCTCCTTCTGATCGAATATTTGCTTACAGAAAAATAAATAAATAAACATTATTGTAGAATCAATAGCTTCAATAGCGAGCTACACTCTGAATCTAAAACGAAAAATATTTTTCCCTCAAAACCTAAAAAAAAGGCTTATACATTCATATACATATTGAAAACAGTAAATACTTATAAGCTAATCTCCCGCGTATTAATCTAAAAACACAAAAAAATTCGATGTGCTCCAACAGCTTTAATACTTTTTAAAGGTATTTTAAGCCCAATATACCGTCATCATTCAACATGATATATTTTGCTAAGTACAGCTTGCAATTTACATAAATTATATTATATACCAACGTAGGTTATCTACGCTATCACTCTTTTGCATCTATCTCCGGGGAAATTAACTAGGTTTTTTATATTTATTGGATCCTATGTGTAACATCTGATAGACACACTATGACCATATAATTTCATTTCAATTTCATATGAAAATATGTAAACTATCTAAATTTAAACTAAAATTGAACGGTTTTATACCTTACTTTTTTCCATAATATATTATATAAGTACAATAGTTGGCTTTTTTAACGATGTTCGGGACGTTTTTACATTCATTTTATGATTTATTTTTTATATACCTATGTATGTAAAAAAAAATAAAAATAAATAAACCTGACATTTAGTGACACTGCAGAATATTTTCATCGTACTATTTAATGAATTTTTCAAATCTATTAATAGCGAATAACTCAGTAAAGAAAGTTTACGAAATGATTTCGCTTTTCAGTGTAGTTATTAATGAAAAAATTACAGCTATTTATTAGAATAATACTGTAGCATTTGAGTTCAAAATCGTGTAAGTATCTATATATATTTCAAAGTTTTTTTTATTTCGAAACATTTTTGATTACTAATTGTATTACAAATTACAACGAACGCGTACCTACCTACATACATTTGATATATGTCATTTTCGCATCGGTGATCTAAAAACGTTCTTCTGTAGGTACTCCACCGGCACACCTAAGTTCATTTCTGCCTATGACAGCTATACATCAGTATATATGTATACATATAAATTTAATATAAATGTAAATGTAAATATAAAATGTAATGTAATACACAGCGAATGAAAAACGACCGATAAAATTGTGTTCTTTTGGATGGATAAACGATTTTTCGTTCAAAAGACATCCGAGTAAATTAAAACAGAAAATATTGTCCTTTTTGGGGTTTTTTTATCTATATTTTTATTTTATCCACAAATATCATATTCGTTTTTTTTTACTAACAAAATGATTTTATCTTTTTCCAATAGAAACTAATACTAAATAAATAATATACCCAAAATGCAAACTGCAAGCACTCCTACATTAATATCTAATATTTTTTTTCTGTTACTGTTTTTAGACTTTAGTGGCTATATCATTTGCATGATCATTTTTCGCACATTACTTTTTACATTATGTATTATCAAAAGTACTCCAATTTTGTATTATTAACCCGGGCTTGAAAGTGTTATTCATTTTAAAATGTATTTAAATTTTGCGTTATACCGTTTTCCATTTAAAAATGCTATCGATTTTTATCGTTAAGACATTATAAATATAACGTTTTTGAGCCCTAGTATTAAGTATTAATATTATATAAATAGTATTAATATAATACTATTTACATAATAAAAATAAATTAATTTTCATAAATAAAAATATAATGTTTCCATTCAAAAAATTAAGGTAAATATATTTTTACAATATTTTGGGGTTTTATATTTTCAAGATTCATTTACAATAAGATATGACTATATGAATATACCTACGGTTACATGATGCAGTTCCCAATTAATTCATATTTCTTTTATCTTGGGTAACTTGTAATTTTAAATTTTTCTTTTAAGGAAATGAAATGTTTAAAAACACGAATAATCATAAAGAGTAAAAATGGTATCTAATATCACTACTGAACACGATAATTCAAATTTCAAAATTATATATAATAATATAAACGACTAGTAAATTGGTTAAAATTCTTCATTGAACACAAAATTGTTTTACATTGATTTACTTAAAGACTAAAGTAATTGCCAAATAGACACATAAGTGATCAGAATTATTTTTGTGCAAAGTACCTGGAGAGCTTAACTTACTTCATTCATACTTACCATCATAAATTATGTATCTAATAACTTTATAAGGTGACGAATCTTTTACTTACTTGTATAGAAATAGCGCTGAATTTCCGTAGGAAATAGTTTTGGGTGATTTGTTAAAAATGTTTATTAATAAATTGTTACTGCTATAGTACTTCCTTCATTATTTAGGAAATAGAAAACAATTTCCCGAATCCTTTTCGCCGGTTGATAATGTGTATATTATTTATGGCATTCCTAAAATTTAATGTAGTTTATGTTAAGGTGAATCCGTGTAAAAATGTTAATATACAACACACTTCCGTTGTCCATTCCGGATAAAAAGGATTCGATAACTTTATATAATTCTATGTCAATTAAAGAGCAGTTGTCTATAGTTATTTCCTACTTCAAAATAACTAATAATATATAAATACTAAAATACGTTATCATCTAAGGTAAAGTTAAAGGGTTGCCACACTGGATGTAGCTTACATGATCTATTTAATTTAATGCACAAATTAATGTGGTACTAAATGGCTTAAATGCGGCTTTATAATGTAAATCACTTCATATATAGTAACACACCTAAGTTAAATAATAATAATCTCTTGGCATTTCGACTCGACAAAATTCTAAACATATATACGCACAATTATCGTACTCTGCTCTTCGAGTGTTTCACATATATATAGAGAAAAATAAAATGACAATTACTTTACATGTTTAACTAATTTGCTATAGATTGCAATATTATCGCATACTTATAAATTATATTTCTCTAGAACTCTCTTAAACGATTATTATAACTTATAAACAAACGTTTTTTTACAAAACACTAAACACTACGCCTTTGCGCATAACAGTATTTTTATTTTATACTACTTTGTCTGAATTTTCGACGTGCAGATAAATCAATATTCTGGGATAATGATTTTGTGTAAACCTCGCATATGGGCAAACGCGAATTCTCAGATGATTTATGGTTTATACATTTTTCGAGGGTCAACTCCGGAGAAATGGCCTTCTAATTCGATGTTTACAAGAAGACCCTATTTTCTCAAAACGTCTTATTGCAAATATCACGTGATAATTCGCTTGTAATTTATCTCCGCGGTTGTTATTTGAAGTTATCGTTTAAAGAAAATTACTTTGATCACAGCTGGTCAACATGATAATAATATTATGTTGTAAAATGACGATTTTTTTGACGAGGCCAACGTTAAAGTATTAGAATTTCTGAAACAATATATATTTCCACTATTCGTGATTTATAACTATCAACTGCATAAAATCATCAAAGTATTATAAATTTAAATGTAAACGATCGAAATGAAATTGTTATTATACCAAATACTTATCGAACACCATAGAATGTTGAACAATAAACGTTTTTCCTCGTAAAAGTACGTTCAATATTATGTCATAAAACTTATCACGTTTATTAAAAAAAAAAAAAAAATGTCTAAATATAAGATCTACAACATAGTCCGACTTAAAAGGCTATATGAGGCGTATATGAGGCGTTTGAGACATTTTTTTTTTTTTTTTGTTACGTGTCAAAAAGCGTGTTTTATTAACGATTACATGTCGTTAATAACATTATATTATATTATACTCTGCGGCTAAAGGAGTTTTTATAGAGAGCACTCCGTCATTCGCGAATGTGTGTTTTATTATTTCGAAATAGAAAAAAAAAAGTCCACGAAAATCGTGGTTTCGTAACGAAATTAATTGATTGTCGGTCGCGCGTTGCCAAATCGTGTACCTACTGTGTTTATTTATTTTTTTTTTGTAAAGGGTCACGAGAAGCAGCGTACTGATCGGTACCATTATTATATATATTTCAGCCAGATATACATGATATTGATATGATAGTGTGTGTGCTCGTGCAAACGAACGCCGAAACATTTTTGCGGTCACATGGAAGAATATATTTTACATCATATATAATCGTACCTAATGTATGGATTAGTCGACAGTAGGCAAAAAAAAAAAAAAAAACCTTATATTATAAACTGCGTATATATACCATACGCCCCCCACCCCCACCCGAAACAATCAATATTTTCTACGAGTTTTTCTTCTCTCCTCCGACGCCCGCGTCCCTTAAATCGGCACACTAAAAACAAATAGCCCGAGACGTGATATGTAGGTTAGGTGTAGGCAGGGGTGGTTATCGCGTAGTCAGCCTGGCCCAGGTCCAGATATAATCCCCGTGTGGATCCATATATTCGCGTCACCCCCTCATATACGCGTTTTTATCGTTTGTGCACATACACACGCGCACGTGGACCATAACATAACGTATGAAAGTTTCCTAGAGCATATTATCTATACACACACACACATATATACATATTATATATACGCACATACGATAATATAACACAGCCATAAACGGAAATTTATAATCTCATTTAGACGCTTAAAGCCCGTTTCAGCCCCTTTCCCGCCCACTACGCGTTATTATCCGGACCGTTTCTCAGTGCTTGCGTATGCGCCTCCGTCGCCGTGTTGACAAACGTGTCTGTTCGCCATAAACGTTCCCCAGCCCTCCACCCGGACCGATTTTTAACCGTTAAACTTAATGCGAGGTATCTAAATTCCGGATCCGCGTCGTAAATATCCTCGTTAACCACATCCACATCGCCACCGACTCCTATGGGTCCCCGATCGCCCTCCAACTCCTCCTCGACTCATATTATAATAATACTCTTGTATACGTTCGACCCTTTATATTTTTTTATATACACACACACACACATACACATATACGTATATATATATATATATATATATACATAATTTTTTACGACATCGTCAGCCGTTTCATAATAATAATAATAACAGTACGGGTCTAATATAGGCGGACGATTTATCGCGTTCACATACGATATTATTATTATTATTATTATTATTATTATTTATACGTATTTTATATAGGTAATAGCCGAGCGTTCGTATTATTGTAATATAATAATAGTGTTCGAAGGCTACTACACGCTGCACCGTACGTTATAAACACCCACTATAAAATTCTCTTCTTCCAAGATTCCAAGACTGGACGAGAAGAGCAGTAACGTATATATTTATAGCCGCATCCGAACATACCAAAAAATCTTCATTGCAATTGGTTCCCGGTGTTCTAGGGTCAGCGGTTTCCAAACTGTGGTACGCGTACCACTGGTCGTAGACGGTATGGCGAAGAAATTTGTTAGGTTAGGCTATATATTTCTTTGTATTATTATCAGTAGCGGCTCGTGTGTAAGGGCAACGGGGCGAGTTGTAACAAATTACTTGTTAACAAGTTAGAAATTGATTTAAATATTAACAAATATTTATATTTACATTGCATTTACAAAATATTATTCTTCTTCTTCTTGAAATTCCTCTCCTAACGGAGGTTGGAAATCGTCATATTAATCTGGATTTCCTCTCGGGTCGCCTTGAACATTTGGTCGCCGCTACAACCAAACCATTGTCTTAGATTATGCATTCCATTTGTTCTAGGCCTACCTCTACTTCTTTTACCACATATCTTTCCTTCTAAAATGAGTTGCGGAATGTTACATTTCTGTCCCTTCATCGTGTGCCCAAAATATCGCAACTTTCTTGTTTTGACAGTCTTTACTACTTCCTTATCTTTCCCTATTCTCTTCAGCACTTCCACATTTATAACGCGATCTACCCATGGTATATTCAAGATTCTTCTATAGCACCACATCTCGAATGCTTCTATCTTCTTCAAATCAGTTCCCTGTAAAGTCCAGGCCTCCAAATAGTAATATGGAAAGCACATAGCATATTAAAAATAAAAATATTATTATCGAAAGTAAAAATTGTTTTCCATTTTTATGAAAACACTACGAGGTAATCGAAGTTTAAAAATATATGTAGGTATAATGGCTTGGTAAAAATAGGTAAATACCAATTATTATTCATGGTTATCGAGTTTCGAACAGCGCTCGGCGTTGGGGCGACGTTGACAACCGTCCGTCATAACTCTATGATCAAAACACAAAAACATAGAAGGGGGAATTCAGTAATAATGCGGCCGCCGGAGCGATATGAATAATCGCCCGACATGCATGTGGACTGCGGAACAATACGGAATAAATTAACGTGTATTTACTATGTGTTCGTGACGCGTGCACGTTTACCATATTTCTTTATTATTTATTACATTTATTCTTTAATTATATTATTATAACATAGTAGATAAAAATTCAGTATCATATTAATAGAAAATTTAAATAATAATACTTGGAAGACCTGTTTAGTAAAATGAAAAATAGACACTTAAAATATTTTGAGTATAAAACATATAAGTTTTATTATTTTATAATTTTCAGTTTTTGTAAAACGTATTTATATTTTTGTTTTTCTATATGGTATTAATTTTGGTTTAATAAATATCTTTTAAATTAGTACATAATTATTATATTGTATTCTATGCTTTTCAAAAATTAATAATTTTTAATCACTCTCCCACTTACAAAGCCTACATACAGCCACTTATTATTATTATTATTCTTATTATTATTATTATTATAAACATTATCTGATTTTATAAATATCAACAGTATGGGGTTTTTAATCGTAGCAATTTAGATAATGATAGTGATTACGAATGGCTGCCAAGACTGCCGTGCATGGCTGACACATTTAACCAATTAAATGTTCTAAATATGAGTTTGCAATGATAAAACACAAACATATTTTATGGTAGTGATAAAATTAATGCGATTGTGAGAAAATTGAATTTATTTATTTCGCACGTATCCGAGAGTATTTATCTCTATATTTATTACGTATTTAACATTCTAGCCACTATTTAAATTTTGGAAAAAAAAAACGAAATTTGGCCAAATTCAAATGTAATTTAAAACATTTTGGAACTCCTACAATCACTAAAATCGATAATTTCTAAATATTTTTCCAAGGATAATTCAGAAATGAAACGGATTATAAAACAGTTTGTAGAAACATTAATAATATATATATTGAGAATATTCTAGAAGCTATTTTAGCAAAAGAATCATTCATTGACCTCACCAGTGACTATGCCCTAAAGAGAACTTTCAAAACTAAGAATGTTTCAAATTTTTGGCTGCAAAAGAAAAAAGAAAAAAAGGTTAATGGTCAAATGGTACGTGAAAAATTTCAAAATGTGTAATTGGTACACGGATATAAAAAGTTTGGGAACCGTCTTTCTAGGAGGCATAAATTTGAATTGGTTTCCAATAAAGACTTTCAATTTAAAAATATTTTCAATTTATCAATGTTTTAATAGAATTTTAAATTGAAACATGAAATGATATTTAAGATAATGTTGGCCGATACGTAATAATAATAAAAAAAATAATAATATGCTGGCTGACTATAGAATATAATAATAGAAGTATTTAGATCATCGAAAAATATTTAAACAAACAAAATGTTTATGTCTATTATTTTTAATTTTCATTAAAATTATTCAATGCTATTCTGAATTTTTTTTTTCAAGTATTTTCATTTAATATTTTACAATAATAATATCGTTTTTTAAATAATTGTTCGGTAAATCCCTATAACTTTTTTATTTAGCATTAATTATTCAAAAAAAATAAAAAATAAAAAATAAAAAATGGAAGGCGATTAACGAGGTCGTGGACGAACCTTTACATCATGAATACAGAATATATGTAGAAGTCCGAATGGACTGGATAGACGTCGTAGTGGAATTGTTCTGGAAAGCTCAGGATATAAAGAGATGGAGCATACTGACAGCCAATGTCCATTGAGGATATTATATCACGAAGAAAAAGTTCAACAAAAACCTGCATGATTTGACGGACAATTTTTCACGGTGATCCTATTCCATTTATATTATATTGTATAGTTATCAGTGCCGCAACTATTAAATCTGAAACACGTGTATTCGAAAATAGAAAATAAACTATATTTATAGTTATAGGATAAGATATCCTAAAAACTAAATTTTGTCTCACTGACTTTGGGTATTTCTAATTTACGAGATCTATTGTCTTCTGCAGACCTATGTTTAAGTAGCTAACTTTTAACGTAATCAGTCGGTTACCAAATCACAATTGAAACATAGAATTAGAATTGAACTAGAATTTTTTTTACGGATAACCTGAACCTAAAATCTGAACATATAAAATTTATCTTGACTAAACCTTTTTTCACATTCAGCTTTCAACTGTAAAAACATCAAACTGGCAAAGTTTATATTCAATTTTTTAATTGTCTTAATTCTTCATTATTTGTTATATTATCAATACATTTTCTAAAACTATAGATTTCATCTGTATTTATTAAAAATCTACTTATTAATCGTTTTATTTCTTCTTCGCCACGGATTTTATAATCCGTGTTCTTTGTCAAACCACAAATCGATATTTGAAAATCCATGTAAGTTTTTTTAAATTATTTTATTAAAAATAAGGATAAAAAGATTTTATGATATCGCTACAATTATTTACAATAATTGTACAATATTCATGATATATACCTAACACAGAACATATTGCTATTATATTATGGCTAGTATAGTTTGTGTATCCTATAAACATATCACTTATCAGTTTCTATGGGGAGATTTTCCAGTATTAATGATAAAGAGTATCAAATAAAAAAGTTTGACTTTACGTATTAACGAAAAAATGAGAAGTGGGTAATCCTCAGTCTTGTAAAGTATTCAAATAAAAGTATTTAAATACTTTTTTTTTTGTTTTCGAATACTATTTAAATTTAAACTTTTCAATTTTTTTATTCAGTAAAAAAATACTTTGAATTGTCATTTTTGATTATTTTTACATGTCACCCGTTACCATCCCATCACTAAGTATTATCTCACTTAATATTTTTCCAGATAGTAGGTAAGTCATATGTGTACCTAACCGACAAACCATTCCAATACTGGCTAAAATTAACAGCAAAAAAAAATATATTCCAAAGTATTCGAATATGTATTGAGAATACATTTTTTGAAAAGTATTCGAATATGTATTCCGAATACAAAATAAAAGTAGATATTCTTTATAAGACTGGTAACTAGCTACTACATACCCGGACTCAACTATAATATATTTCTAAAAAATAATTCCGGGACCTAACTAGTTAACATAACCGTATAAATTTACATTTGTAAAATATCCCGTCATCCGGCAATCGTTGCTTATAATAAAAATAATGATTCAAAATCAAGAATACGTAATACAAATATCAATTTATAATAAAATAATAAATCACATATTTTATTGCCATCTTAATAAAAGTTGCAAGTTTTCCATTTAAAAAAAGTTATGGAAAATCTATACGTCAGAATTTTCAATAATGAATGTCGATTAAAAGGCCCTAAAGAGTTGAATGGGCCCGTGTACAACGCACACCTTGCACACCCAAATTATTGCGGCACTGATAAGTGATAGATATTTTAGTTAAGGTGAGATAAACATTAAGTAAAATACATTTAATTTAGCCGTAGTGTTTAGTAAGTACATAGGGGCTATAAATATTATTAGTTACCTAGTAACATTTATAAGTAGAGAACGGACTTTATTGTAATTGCAACTTTTTATCTAATATTAATAATTAAATTTTGGTAAGATGTAAATTAATTTCATGAATTTTTGATTAAATTAGAACTAATTTAATTTTACTAATTTTTAAATATTTGAGTATAAATACATTTTTTATACATATTTTGTACAATATTTTAGGAACTATTTGATTTTTTTCGATGATTTTTTTTTTAAATTGAATTTTCCATGTTTCATTTTTGAAATTTTTCTTATCAATTATTTAACACTCTTCCACGACAATAATTATTATCGGAGTTATCTAAATGGACTTTGCGTGCCTCTACCAGTGTTGGTACAGGTTTGGTACGTATTGGACATACGTCCATAAATTTTTATTTCATTTTATTCAGCGTGGAGTAATACATTTATACCATCATCTACTCGTTTATCAACTTTAAATTCTTATAATTTTCGACACAAGTGCAGTTTTTTTGTTAAATATTTATTAGAATTAAATTTTTTTTTTTTTTGCACATAGACGATATATCTAATAGTTGAATAGTTTTTTCCTGAATTAAATAATTTTTAATGAAAATTTTTGTTGCATATTTTGAATTTTTTATTACAATAAAGTCCGTTCCCTATTTATAAGTATAAATTTGATTATTAACATTAGTATTTATAAATATTTGTAAATTTAGTATTTATAGATTAATTCGGGTCAAAGTTTAAAAGTTTTATTCTTATTTATTTAACTAATTTACAAATTACATAAAAAATTACAAATTACAATACTATGACAATGGTTTATATACTTTTGTAACTAGTAAGCTGATGTTAAGTTGGAATGTTTGTCACCTAAAGTAGTATAATAATATATACATATTAACTATTATTTATTATTAATATACTAGTGAAATACTAGTTTGTGGTCAATAATTTTATTTATAATATTATGTTTTATACATTTTTTAATGATATTATAATTGCAATCAGATGATTTTTTAATCAAACATATGATTGTACATTTCTTGTAAAGTAAATTTACTAATCATGCAATAACTATTTTGTAATTTATTCTTGTAGATCCATTTAAATCATTTTTATCATTTTTACATAGATATATTTTATCTTCTTTTTTTATTTTTGTATTTGTGGAGGCTTCGTAATGTTTAATGAAATAAATTATGCCTACTATATACTATATAGTGCTATATATACTATATATCATTATTAATAATAATTAAGAATTAACTTTAAAGGATTAAATGGAAAAAATAATTTTTAAGAAATATAATTTTAGCATAACTTTTGTAGGTAGATGTACCATTTAATATTTTGATAAAAAAATTATACTTAAATATCTCACCTTACTTATTTGTTTAATTTTAAAACTATTGAGTTGATATAATTATTATTATAGACTATAGTTATATATTGTTATTTCTTCAAAAGAATTAACCTGATTATAATTGAAAAAAGCTAATAATGATATTTTTATCAAAATCCAAGGTTATTTTTTTTGGAATTAAATTTTTGTCCCATGTATCAGAAAACAATAAATAAGTTTTTATCATCTGTATCAATCAATTTCCAAATTGTATACATTATTTACATACATTTATGGTCCTAAGACACTTCCTTGAGGTATTCCACAAATAATTTTTAATTAATATCATAATCGTTTAACCATTTTTTTTCTATGCTTATGTATCTGGAAAACTATTAAAATTTTTCATTAATTATACGAAAACTAAGGTAATATAATGAAAAGCACTTTTTCAATTCATTTTATATCTTTCGTTTTTTAAATAATTGATACTCTGCTTTAAGTGGATTAGGCCTTAACGGGGATACCACTATAAAAAAAACGCGCCACGTGTAATACCTCATGCTCTTAAGGTTTCATTATTTTAGCTAAGGTGGTGAGGAAATTTACACATATACCTAAGTAAAAATATATAATTTAATTAAATTTATTCATTTGAATTACAGTTTAATTTTTAATTTTATAATATTACCTTACCTACCTATATTATATTATTTCAGTAAGCTTATAAGTATAACTTTCAAAAGTCAAGTTTAAAAAATGGTATGTCATATTAAGCTGGTCTCCCCTATCAATCGTCTAGTTTAAACTTTATACAACTCAATACAAATTATTTACTTATTAAATTCAATAACACTGTGAAAATCGAATAAACTATTATTGATGAATAAAATATATTTACTATTGTTGCTATATATAGTTTTTATAGTTTTTATACTTTATAACCATTGTTCTGAAACAAGTCTTAAACTACAAGATAGTCGACATTATACATTTTTAATACAGTAGATAATATATAATTTTAATTTTAATTATTAGCAAAATTAATATGTCTGGGGTATTAAACTATCCCTAGGTGACTATCAACGAGTTAAAAAGAAGTTTTAAAGACAAAAAGCTTTCTTAATAACCTATACCATATAATTTGTTTATAATTATTTTAATTACAACAATATCTCCTGAGACATACCAGTAAAATTGGTCCAATTTATTCATATTTTTATTTATACTTTTCTGAATGAAAATTGTAAGTATTTATGTACTTGAAATAAATCATTATCCGATTTTTCTTGCAGTAGTTACTGGAATCGTATTTTTTCCTGGTTGATAAATAAACTAATTAATTATATCAATATTTATTTTTTTATATAAAAAATAATGTCGATATATAATAATTGGCAGTTATAATTTTATGAATATACTCACATTACACCAAGCTCTACTCCGAGTGGTTTAATGGATAGAAATTATTTATCATTATATTTACATTTAACTGATTTAATACATCCACCACAAATATCTTGTCCTCGTACCCCATCAATTGCTTGAAAACAATATTATTAACGACAATTATTGATCGCACAGCATTCGATCGATATATAAATGATATTCGAAATATGAAAAATAATATTTAAAATAATAAATATTCAAACACGTTTCGATTAATACATTTTTAATTTATAGACACATACATATTGTATGTCACATTAATGACCAATCTTAAGGTTTGATTAATTTAGAACTAAATAAATTTAAAAATACCAAAAAAATTCGAACCATGCAGATGCTTATTGCAGTTTCTGAAATTTTAATTTTAACCCAATACGACTTTTTAGAAATTTTTCAAAAAATTAAATTCCGACTATTAACAAATTATAATAGGCATATTTTGTTATTAAAAGCGTATCATCGTTAATTTTAAATTCATTTATACAACGAAAAATAATTATATTAATTTTTTTAATCAATATTGCCGTGCTAAAAAGTGTTTTCGAGTAACTGATATGCTATTATGACATCCACATTATTATCGACGATCATTGAACTATTGATAAATAAATTTATATTTGTTATATACAATTTATTTAATAGTTGTTATAGTTTTGAATTTTCTTACCTCGAAATAACCTATAATAATTGATTTGACCCATCCTAGTAGTTGAATATATTATGTTATATTATATTATATTATATTATATTATATTATATTATAAACGTGTCTCGAATATGTTTGATTACATACATATAATAGGTATATAATATAAATTATTGATTATCAAGTTTATATTATCGTATCAAACATATATTACTATACCTATAATTATCATAACGTCTGTGTAACGTGTTTTTGTTAATGTACAATACAGATGCTTTTGACATAAACGTCAACATGTAAAACTAACTGAGAACTCGAGGTGGGCGCACGCAATCAAGTTTTTTTGAATTATTAGACGGCATGACAACCAATTTACTTTTATGGGGACGTAAGTACTGTGTTTGTTCGAAAGCCTTGGTAGCTAAACATAAAACTCTGAAAGCAATAAATTCTACTTTCTTGTACAAACGTAATGCTATTTGACTTTATTTATGGCGATATTATTATATACGAATAAATTAACATCTCTTTGAATGAACAATGGTGTCAACTCGAGGCTAGCCCACAAACCAAAAACGCGCGTATAAATAATATCAATAATGAATAAATAAAACGAAATAGAAATGCCTCACAAACATTCGGACAAGTCAATGGATATAATAATGGACGTTATAGCATCAAATAGAAAGCACACAAGGTGGACAACTTGCTGATAGAATAACAAACATGTCAATCAATCAATCAATCACACACAATCGTACGTTTTAGTTTTGTTTATTTAATGAATATTAGATTTTATTTAATAAACTTGAAATTGTCCACTGATTATATATGACTTTCAAAATAACAATATAATAAAAACAAAATTGTAAAAAAATAATATTTCAGTATATGTACGCGTGGTGATGTTTTAACGAGCTATTGAATCTTTTCTTTCTTTCATTAGATTACTTGATATAATTATCCATTTTTTAATCTACTGAATGATTTTTTTTTTTATAATAAACCAGTCTATATCTCGAAAAGTATATATAAGTTTTGTGATATTTTTTTTCAGAATAAAAATGTATACTTACTAAATTCAATATTTTTCATAATTTAAAAATTATGTATATCCCTCCCTTGTTTGTTAAAACGATATTAACTTTTGATTTATAAATGACAACCTATATAATTTAAATCTGAACTCATCGTAATATTTTCTTTAGAATAACTTTTACACATTATTTATTTTTACTACATACATTTAATACGTCAATTTTAAAATGTCAGCTATAATAACATCATTTTTGTCAGATAAAGTTGAAAATTTGAAAGAGTCATCTTAAATTAGACCTTACAATGAATTCAGATCATTTTTCAGAATCCATATTACACACTAAATCGATCGATACAAAGAAAATAGGATAAGTATATCTAAATTACTATGTATCACACATCATGCAGTCAATGAATAGTATAAATAAAAAAAAACTTTTATATCAAATAAAATATATTCTTATACATATTATTAAATAAATAATTAATAACTCGTATTCTAATTTACAATTGTCATTGACTGTTAATAACAAATTTCTAAACTTAAATTACTATTTTTGTGTAAACTATAGATACATATTGATTATAATATAACCATGAAATATGATTTATTCATCATCAAATTGATTCTAGTCATAATTACTTTTCAATGTTATAATTTATTCCCAACTTAATAATTCAAAATTAGAGGTTTTGATAAAATGAATTCTAGAATTAATAACATGTTATTATAATGGGTAGAACAAATTAAAATAGTAAATTAATTTAATATTCACTTGAAACTAAATTAGGTATAGTTTTAATAAAATATTGACTCATTTCTTCAAACTAAAAATTGTTTCGGTAGTTAAAATAAAATAACTTATGCAATATACAATATATTACACAATATAAGTAAAATTAATTATTTTAAAATATAAAATATATGTAAGTATAAACTATGAATTTATCTGTATAGTAATAACTGAAATAAATTAATTTTGTTATTTCTCGATCACTACCTATCAAATTCTAACGGAGTGTTGTCTATTAAGATAAATTATAAAAGATTAAAATATGTAGGAAACATGTAAAATTTCAGTGTTGACAAAATTAAAGGATTAAATACATAAATCCTTCATCCAAACTAATAATTATATATATTCTGTAGCCCTACTCTATGCTACGGTAAAGTCCTTTAAATTGTAATTTTAGTTACACCAGTAGTCATCTTAGTGAATACAATAAATACAATAATTTTGCACTAAGTCTTGGGCAGAGTTGCTGGATAGTCATGATACAGTGCAGATCTGGTCAAGTACTATACTTTGTATACAAAATTGAACTAGAAGTGTGATTAAAATTGAAAATCAGATTTTAATTTGTTATAATGTTAAAATAAAATCGACTTTTTAATTTTTTTAAATTTTTATTATACAGTGTGGAAATGCTAATTTGAAAAAAATCAATATCATTGTACAGAGCCATGTAATTAAAATTTTTTACTATTAATTAGATATGCACATGCGCAATACAACTTTTTTTTTTTTTAAATGACAACCCCCATTTTGATCATTAGTTTTTTTTCATATTTTTTTATCAACTTTTATGGTCAAACCACTTTCCTAAGTTCAAAATTAGCTGAGATATGGCAATTTCAAGATATTCGATATTTAATATGTTCATACAATATATTTCATACAATTTTTCACAATACTTACTAAAACTGTAATAGGAACTTAAATAACTTGGATTTTATTATTCTCTACCATTTATTGAATTGTATCGGACATTTTAAATTTTTGGCTTAGAGGCTTGCATATTGTCTTATAAAATACAATAAATGGTAGAAAATATTAAAACCCAAGTTAATATTTATATTTATATTTTAGTTAATTTTTAATAATTATTCATAAGTTTTGCCGTTCAAGATAAAAAAGTAAAAATCAATACATTTCCTATGCTGTACATATATAAAAACGACATCACTACAGATCACTGAGCATTCTGGCAGATACGACCATCTGTTTTCGCTCTAACCTACTGTGTTTGACATCATCTCTTAAATGCTCATCCTCTAAGCTTATCCAAAAAACCACAATTATATGTGTAGAAATTCAATTGCGTGTGTTTATTACAAAAAATATAAATTATTCGATAGACACGTGTTTTCGAGAGATATATCAATTCCGCATCGATTCCGTCAGTAGGTACCAAATATATCGCAACAGGTAGACTGATAACGACCTATCGATTTCATCAGTCAGGGCTGGCGTGAAAAAATATTCATGGGGGGGGAGTGTATCTTCAAAATATCGATGGAAATACATATTCGAAATGTAAACAAGCAAAAAAATAGTCATCAACTTTTTTTTAATTTGGCCAACTAATCCGAACAATTCATAGTTTACAGACTAAATTCCGAAATTCTTCTTCAAACTTGTAAAAAAGCATAAAGTTAAATATAATTCATAAAATGATTTTAGAGTTAAAATACCTATATCAAGCCTATAGAAAACAACATTTTAAAATCATTTGGGATTTTTCATTTATTGCTTAAAAAAAGTTATTAAAACTTTAAAACTACAATAACTTTTTAAATTATTAAATTTAAAAACTGTAATGTGGGATCACTCCACAATATTGTTTTTTATTGATTTTATAATAGGCATTTTTACTCTAAAATTACTATAAAAACTTATTTTAACACTTTTGCGTTTATTTATTGATATTATCGTGATTACGTAACAAAAAGTGAAAGACACGGGACCAATTTTAAATTACTTTTAATTGTTTTTAAATATTTTTAAATTGCTATATTTTGATATTTCTAAATAATTCTTAAAAATTACCTATATACAACCCCTTGAAAAACAAATGTGTAATGTCTTTTTAAGAGGATATCAGTGCTTTTTTCAAGAGTTCTATATTGGTAATTTTTAGAAAATGTTAAGAAAAATGAAAATCTAATAATTAAAAAATATTTATATGCATTTTAAAAATAAATAGTAATTGGTCCTATTACTACATACACGACTATATAACGTTTTATTGTGGTTATTTTTTATGAATGTATAAAATTGTGTTGAAAATTTTACTTTTATATTTCTCATTTATAAAAACTTAAAAACATTGTAGAGAGATAAAACATCAAATAAATAATGAAGAACAAAATTATTTAGCTCCTTACAAAGCCATTTTGTAATGTGTATTAAACACGTTTTATGAGTTATTAAAAACTAACTTTTTTGATTTTTTCAAATAATAAAACTTTTAAAAACTTTAAATATAAAAAAAAAGGCTACTTGAGGCACTATATAATTTTATTATCTATAATTTACTTTTCGTTTCATATTTCTAAGATGTTTGTAAATTTTTAAAAATTAAAAATGCTAACATGAGTTTTTGGTTGAAAATTGTTTGAGTTGATATTCTCATAATATTTTACCGAAAGTCATACATCTTTCGTTTTTTTTCTTTTTTCCCATTTTTGTCTGTCTGTTCGTTTGTTTGTAGTTACGAGTTTGTTAATTTGGTTACTAAGAAGATAGATATTATTCTTTTTTTTTTATCTACATGACTATACATAGATATGTATTATACCTAGTAGGTTAGGAAATTGTTTATGGAATTATAGTTTATTGTATAATATACTTTAAAACCAGAGACTTTAGTACGCTCGCATAGTGGGCTGTCCTAAATTGTTTTATTGCATGATCCATTCAAAGTTTAGATCACAATTTATTATGTAATCGTGATTTATTCGCCACCTTGCTTATATTATACAGATTAATTTCGTCCTTGAATCACATTTCAAACGAATCGATTCATCATCGTTCTCTTGGCATTTAATGCGAAATTAAATTAACCGCATTAATATTGTCTAATATTATAATTTTCTGGGTTCAACTATAAATTATATAAATGGTCACATCTAAATAATAATCCGTAGACTCTGAGATGCCTATACGGACTACATATTATTACATAATATACACACTATAGGAGCTGTAAGTTGATATAGTCCGTTCACCGTTGCGTTCTACTCCAAACCTATATAATGTAATCATCTATAACGTTGTCATTCTGATTCATATATTACAGAAAATATTGACAAAATAATCACTCTCAAATGCATCAAAACGTAAAATAATAGTCTAAGAAAGAATTATAATCAAAATTAGCTAATTACAATGTGAGAGAATACCCATCGAACAATAATTATTATATAACCTAGCTGGGAAAATCTCAAATAATACAAATTGCACTCGCAATGAAAATTTTTATACGTTAATTCTTAAATATTGTAGTAACATTGGAATTAAATTAAAAAATAAATTAACAATCATTTTATATTTTTCGGTTGAACATTTATAGTTATTTTTTACTTTAAATTATGCAAACTAGTTTTGCCAATAATATTATTGCAGTGTACTATATTGTGGTAAAACAGAATACCTGTAATAAGTGGTACAAGGTTCGACTAGTAATAAAAAAAAATAAAAAATAAATCAGCAATATAAGCATTACCAAAAGTTTAGTAGAAAATTTTCAAAAATATTATAATATTATAAAATGGCGTTATTATTTGACGGGAAATCACTCTAGACGCAACCCTTGGAATATGTACGCTCTAATGCAACTGCAGATGTCTCTTGTGTTGTATTTTCATGTACCTACACAATATGTTCGACACTGATTGATTCGTATCATTATTGCCGGATTGTCATCTCTCATCAGTGTTCTGCCGAATAAAATTGTATGTTTGGCATAATAATAATTACTGTACTATATCATGGAGATGGAAATTATTTGATCTTCTTATATGATTTCATCGCATACACTCGTTCGTTTGTATGCATTTCCCATTCAAACGTATAACCATTATTGGTTTCGCCGATCGAACCACAGGGTTGTCTCACAATAATAACGAATATGTCAACATTCCATTATTATAAATACACACCGAATGCATGCAATATTATTCTCCTCCAGTAAAACTTTCATGCACGTATAGATATGCGGTGTAATTATATTTAATACCACGTAAAACCACAAGACATTTTCATAACAAGTTAACTTCGTCGTCGTTATTAGACGTATATTAGGTAGGTATACTTATTTCTGTTTTTTTTTTTTGTTTTTGTAACAACGAAAGGATGTTATTATTGCAGTGTATTACCGATTTAATAACATGCTTTATTCAACGGGTTTCCCTTGCAGGGCCGTACATCGTTTTCTCTCTCCATTATAATAAGACAATATTATTATAATAATAAACACGTACTCGAGGGAGAATTTTACGCAGCTATTTAAACGTAACCAAATGGTTTGATAATTATTTTAATTATAATATTATTATGTTCTGATCGAATTTTTTCAAGAAAAATAACAACCACCGGAGAAATAATGCATTATTAGTATAAGACAATATAATATGATCTATAGTTATATATATATAGGTATATAATATAAATATGTGATTACATAGTTGCTGCAGAGTTGAGATTTATTTGGATAAATGTGTCCAGATAAACATGTCTTCATATTTTATCTTATCTAGATAAATAATGTATGAATTATCTGTAGTACTATCTAAACGTTGGCGGAAATCAGAGGGATTTGAGGAGCTTAGCTCCTCTAATAGCTTTGCAAGGCCCAACAAAAGTGGTTTGAAAAATCATTGTATTAAAATGTATTTATATAGATATTTTTTCTATCGTATTTATGCACTCGTAATAACTTATCATTTAGTAAAAAAATTTTTGGTTTTCATAAATAAGTAGGTACATACCTTTCTATTTTTGTTTTAATTTATCGATTAAACATGAAAATGTTAATGAATCTGTTTGTATGGAAAACTTGTTTTCTTGTTTGTATTATATCTGAAAATAATTCTGTATCCATTATCGATGTGACAAACCGCACTGTTATACAGGACCTAAATTCAGGATCTATCCAGCGTGTATTAAGTATTATAGGATAGGTAACTAATAAAAATAAATATAATTTTAATTATGACTAAATGACTTATCATTAAAACTGTATTTTTAATGTTATGTGGTAAGTTATTATCCATTGTTTAAAAAAAACATAATCTATTTCTTATCTAGATACATTTTATATGCATTATTTATTATATTTATTTAAATATATTTTACATTAATCATCGTTATCTTTGTCTAGATAAAAAAAAGTACTTATCTGGGCTCAACACTGCATAGTTTCGTATACCTATTATTTATATATGGAGCATATTGTGGACTCGGGATCAAAAGGTTTTAACTTATCACTTGGTACCTAATTTCAAATTGTTCAAGGGAAAATTTCTAATGTTTTAAGTCCTAATAATATTAATGTTAATTTAGAGCATATATTTAGATTCTCTGTAACTATCATTTAATCTTCAATAATGATTCGAATTCGTTCGTTCTATATTTTCTATATTAGGTAATTATATTTCTCAAAATATATTATGTAAAAATATTTAAATGAATATGAAAAAGTACTCTAATACTTTAATTCAAATATATTGTGTTCATGATAACTCATATGATACTGTAGTGTGTTTATATTTATAGTATAAATGGGCTCAATTACTACATACAAGGAACATCATCTGATTTAAAATTATAATTTATAATTTTATATAAATTATCTCACCCATGTAGAATATAAAAAATTTTTCTAATAGTAACCAAAATACCTTTGACCGAATTGGTAATTTTTCAATTGTCTTTATGTTTCATTCTATAACCTTCAGTAGGTACCTATTCAATTCAATTTTATAAGTTTAGAAGTTACTGTATTTTTAACTAATATTTTAGTAGTACATTTTTTTTCTTTTGATTACTAAATTGCCGTATTTTTTTTTACTTGAAAAGTAATATTTGTTAATTAATGAGATATTTATAATTTAGTTTTGTATCAAAATTTAAACTCATAATATATTATACATATCTAGGTTTCTTTTGGTTGAATTTTTATATGATTTTTGTTCAATTTAGGTATATAACAAATAATTATCAAATATCAGTGGACGGTGATCACATATAAGACTTGTATTTTTCGAATATTAGTATTTGTTATTTTTTAATCGTTCAAAACCATGTTGATACCATGTTCAATTTTCCCGTTTCTATAAAGATAATTCTAATCGTAACTTACACATGTAATTTTATTTTATAATGTTTTTACTGGTATGACTTATGACGTAAAAACAATAAGATTAATATAATAAGTTTAATGAACGTCAAAAATCATAATTTAAAGCAATTACTAATAAATTATTGTTAAATTCATGTGTTTAGCATACATTTTTTCAATTATATTGAAAAAAAATTGTTTGGGTAAAATGAAGGAAGAATATGGAGTATTAAATATGGAATAATAAAATATGAAGTATTAAATATGCGGAGTACTCAATGGATTATTTAGTATATATTATATTACTCTTAAATGGTAAATTCAAGCTCTCTCCTGAATATTAAAATAGATGTAAAAGTGCCTAATATGATAAATGTACACATTTTGGCATCAGTTGTTTCGGAAATTAACAATATAAATGCACGCAAAACGTTGGATGTTTGATATAACATTTGAAGGTATAATTTGTATATAATGGTAGCATGAGGAGCAGAAGGCTGAAGGGCAGAGGATAATATAGAAATTAAAGTTTGAAAAAATAATACAAACTGAATTGATGTCGACTACATTGTAAAGGAGAGGGTAAATCTAAAATCAAGAGGACAGTTAAAACAATGTTAACGGTTTCTACACTGCTATGACGATGCTAGTGGGGCTCAAAGCGAACCGGATAGTTGATTCAAATATTTCGATTTCGGTCTATTAAAAACGTTTTATCTAAACATACGCGATAATCAGTTATCAATCACGATACTGACACCTTTTTTGATCCATTCTGTTAAAAACAATAAGATGTCACGTTATGACGATTACAATAAGTACATTATATTAAAGTGTTTGTATTTGCACGAGCTTTTATAATATCGACAATATAAAAATAAAAAAACAATACAGAAATAACAAATGCATATTATAAAAAATAATAATAAATATGCTTTTTATCTCTTCGTGACTTCATAAATTGAAATCCGACAACTAAATTTATACTGCAGTCTCCTCGAAGGAGAAATACTAATCACTTTATTTGTACATACCTGTACATTTATTTCCAACAAACATTAATATTATTAGGTACATAATATTTTATAACGAAACAAACGTTTTCGTTAATAAATTTATTAAAAAATATTATTACCTATATTTGTTGGATTTTTATATTGATTGTAAATTTATTTTGTTAAATGTGTGTATTTTTATTTTACAAAACATGTGTATTAATTTCCCATTACATTTTATTGCAATATTTAAATTCTAGATGTAAATAGAAACATCCAGTAAATTATAATATAATAATTACGAATATGCTCAACGAAATTTGGAATACGGTATTCTGTAAAATTCTTATGTATAGTGGTGCGGTCAAGAACGGTTGAGTAAAATGAGTACACGCTGGGAAATTGATGTATTCTGTTGTTAAAATAAGTATCGAAATTAATAATAATGACGGCTATTTCGCACGAACATTATTTGCGAGTAAAGTCTAAAAAAGTTAGTATACAACGTATAATTTATGCGGATAAGTTTCGAATAAAGTTTTTAATACAAATCGGGAGCATAATCAATCTGAACAGTTTAAAGCGCACTACGTCAGTGAAGAACGCGCAATTCTCAGTCGAAAATAATGGACATAAATTGTTCTGTGGCCGAATAAAATGAATGTTAAATTTAAATTTTATATTTAATAGCACTCCTAAATATAAAAAATAATGTAAGAAAACATGATATAATTTTTAAAAAAACATCGAGGATAAATAAAATTCTATATTTCAGTGAAACCTTTTAAAGACCCGGTAATATTTGCACATAAATTTTACACATACAGTGCATCATTATTTCAATTACATTATGAGTAAACTATATAAACGTCACGATTGCTATTTTCTTCTGCTCGATTCCCTACCTACTTTCCTCACACCGCCGTATATACACACAACGCAAAGTAATTTATTTGCACATTGATAACTTTATATAGCCATTACTTTGAAATATATTCCAACTGACTTACGAAGTGCGCTCTGTGACATTTGATTAAATATAACCACAAAATTGTATGACAAACGAGTTAAGTTTCAAAGAAAGGGGAAAAACTATTGCACTATGAATGATTTTTATTATATCGGAGTTTTACGGTTCGGATAAATATTACTCGGAAATACATCCGGTCCACACTCTCCCCAATCCAATTTTGGAATATATACAGAAGATTGTAATAATATATTGTTGTTATTTATGCTGACTGCCTCGAGACGCCCTCGGGTCACAGAACTGTACCACCGAATTTGATCGTTGTTTTATACTGTCTTATGTAATAACTATATGCACGTCAAAACGTTATTGACATTGAGCAAAAAAAAAAAAAAAACCAAAAAAAAAAAAGGCTTATGCCGTTTAATTTCTTTCTCTTATACGTAACGCTAAAATAAGCCGACACGTGTAAAAAGTTTTTTGCGAACACCTCGACTCGATATTTATTTCGATTTACTTTCAACGTCACGATGTCGAGGGAAAAAAAATTGAATAAAAAAAATATAATTCAAACACGCGTCGTTTTTATAATGTAATACGCCGCCACGACACTGTAAATTGTAATACAATTGTAATAAAAACGTATACTTTTACTATTACTATGTGCAGTATATAGAAGAGATAACGACCAAATAATACGACTTTGAAAAATCGTCAAAAGCTTCCCATGTTGTACGTGTATTATTCTACAGAATACGATCGTTATCAAAATACGATGATCTTCGATATATGCGCAGTATAAATAAGTTTATATTATAGTCATTCGTATAGTGCGAAAAGTATTCGATTTCAAACGTAAAAGTCTATATATATATAAACCTATTGCCCTAGACTTGATATAATATTATATACCGCGTAGGTTTATATCTTATGCGTACTATAATATATACAATTACTTTTGTCTTCGGAGACCCTGTCAATTGCATCAGACCATCCGAGATCGTTTACGTGTCCACGTAATATGACACTGTAGCGTTGGCGAAAACGCACGTGTTTCGAAAACAAAATAATAATGTTACGCCGCACGGTCGAAATAAAATCGAAATATTTTAATTGAATTCGATAATTGTTAAGGCCTTTTGAACTGATGATTATAAATCGAATGCATTTTCCAAACCGTCAACAAAATTAGTAGATTTTGTCGAAAAAATATATTATAAATCATCAAAATGGTCAGCCATTGCAACCCATTAGGAACAAAAAATAAAAATCGAAACATATTTGTATAAATTTCGTATTTCAAAAATGTTTAATAACCGCATCAGTGGTCTATATAGTCACTAGTGGGTAGTATCGCAAATGTGGTAATTATTAGTATAGATGAGAGACGCTTTACATATTTTTAATATATATATATCAATTAATATAATCAATTATTTTCGTGTTTGGGTCATAAATTGTTAGTTATCATAATCTTATTGCACGTATAATATGTTTGCTCAAAGGTGGAACTAGGAATTTCGAAGTCAGCGGAAAAGTGTAAAGTTACGCAAAAAAAAAAACGTAAATAGGCAAAAAAAAAAAACAAAAATCGTCGACTAATACGCTAAGGATCAAATCCCTTCTACCCTTCCCTAGTTCCACCTCTGTGTTTACTTCCACCTTTCTTTTTTTACCTTCAATTGTAAAGGTGGTGGTATATTTTAAAACCACGTTGGGTATACAAATTTGTGTGTTTAATTAAAAACACCAACTATGGATTATATATTAACTATGTAGAATCTAAATACATGTACAAATTTCACCAGTGCTCTATAAATTATTGATATTGTATTATTTACTTACCTATTTATTATTATATTTATTTTACATAACTTTTAATCGCATATTTTAGAATATTTATTTCCCAAAATACACCAGTATAATGTGGCTGCAGAGTGACTGCAAAACTATTCTAATAAGATACAATTTTCTAGGGAATAATGAATGTCATTACTTTACTCTATAGACGTTTGATCTCAGATGTTTTTATATAAAAATGTTAAACTTAAAAAAATTAACTATGAACCATTTTCACGAATCCACCCACACAACTAAACGAGCCATACGCATGCACGCATATAACGCAGATCGTGTAATTTCTAAAAATTGTAAGTTGCTGTCAAGGTTAAGCAAAATAATATTAAATGTTCCTTATATAATATTTATTAAGAACTAAAATCCTTAAGATAATTTATTTACATTTTACTTTCATGTTTGTCTACAAAATTATGATTATCATTCTCAGAATATTTACAAATACATATCTTCCAAATCATTATTGTCTATACCTACTGTAATTTTGTGTCGTTTACAATATATTTTTGTTATTTTGAATATTTATACATTTCTACATCAATAGATTCATTCTTAAGTAGTTGTAATAACAGAAAAATATAATGATCGATGAATATCTTGGTTCATCATAATATATAGTAATTAATATTACCATGATAATATTGTTATGAACTTTATAGAAAATGCACAATTTGTATTATTATTTGCTATCGAGAGTAAAATACTAAAACTGCCCGATAATTCATTTTTAACACACTAAATGGCGCCAAACAAAAAAACCCGGCACGTAGCCAAGATGGTAGAATGAGGGTACTTGGCCCCCAAAGAAAATGTAACCTTGAATTGGCCCTCTCGGATTTTATTAAGCTTTTCTATTTATAAAGCCAGGAAAAAATGTAATAGATATATTAGTGAAAAACTTATTTATATGAGTATATGTATGTATTATTATTTTACATTTTAAAATTTAATGTTAATAGATAACTAATGAGTGTATTTGTAATGTATTAAAATAGATATTCCTATTTTTTTTTCGAATTCAATAAAATTCAAATGAAAATATTTTTTTAATCAAGTGTATAATAATAAGTTTATTAATGTGTAGATAACATTTGATAGTTTAATGTATATATTTATTTATTTAAGTATAAATTAAATATAATTTTATATATATAATTTAATTTAAATACCTACATCATTACCTGCTTTTTATGTAGGTACATTTAATTTGTTATACCTTACAATAGACTGTCTTTATTTATTTAACAAACAATACAGAGAAATCACATTACGCACAATAAAAAAATATAGGGTTTAGGTTAAAGTTAGAATTTAGACACCTATTAGCTGTATTGCCTATTACTTATTTGAAAATTTTAAAGACAATGTCATGTCAAATATTATTTAGTAAAACAGTTACAGTTGTTCAATAATATTGAAATTTTAAAGTGCTTTAAAGATCTTTTGATTTGTTTTGTTTTAAACAACGGTTTGAGACCTTGTTCAAAGGTTTAGTCCTAGGCCTATTACTCTTTATCAGTTGATCCTGGCTGTTCTTGTATAAAGTTACAATTGATTAATTATTTGAATGTGAAAAAAAAAAGAAAAATTTTAATGGTATTGAGTGATTTGGTTGATTATTGATTGATGTGGGAAAGTTGAGTGACGGAGACTTAATCTCAAAGTTTCTCTCGTGTGCTAGCTCCTGGTTCTAGCCCCCCATGTTACCGGTTCCTGGAGATTCTTCTTGGTTCCAGCAATGGTTCGCTATGCCGACTTCTAATGTTATGAAGTGGCCGGCTCGATTATTTGATATAATAATATAATATAATTTATGATCATGCATTGCATTGCATGGTAGGATAATTGGAAATGAAGTTTCCGGCCGTTGTCGTGAATTACGGGACTGCGTCCAATTAATCGGTGTGGAAGATATGCATGACTTGGTGCTTATGAAATAATGCTGTTCACCTAATTTGAGGTGGAGATGATATGCTCGAGATGGTGAAGATGGAGTCTCGAGGGCTTCGAATATGGTTGTGGTATGCCGAAAAACTTGTTTTGTCGAAAACTGTGAAACCGGACGACTGAGGTGAATTAGTTGATGAGAAGTTAGTGGCCAACGAAGTATTTGACCTATAAATCGGTATATGTTTGTGTGGTAGCTACGAGAGGCTCCGGCCAGGTATGAGTTATCCAGAATCCACCAGAAACCGGTTTGAATACTAGAGTTTTGGGGGTTTCGGGCATGATTGGAGCCTGCCCGAGAATCATTTCTGTCAAATACTATGGAACCAGAAGACTGGTCGGTCACTTAGCGACCGAGTAGGAAGAAGTTATTTGTGTTGAACATAAAGTCAGCAGACGACTTAGCTCGTAAATTTCATTTTTTGGTTATTTTATTTTAGATAAAGAATGGAACAAATGGCAGGTCGTTTTTGTTGTTAAAATATTTTGTTTGAGATTAGTTCTCTTCAAGTTCAACTGTTTTTTGTTTGTAATTTTTCTAATCTAATCATCTATTTAATCTTCACTCTTTATTTTTATAGGAGCAAGATTGGTATTCATTTCATTCCGTTTTAAAAATGCATCCAGTCGACTGAGATAAGGGGTTTAGCAGAAGAATTTAACGCCGTTCCTTCGTGAATGTCCCGAAGTTTGAAGAGTGATCTGACGATAGTTTATTTGGAAATTTATCTAAATGGAAGCCCGTCTTCCTGTCTTTATTATTGCATTACATAATATAGCGGGCGGTATGTATCTGTCAGGTAACGTGTTGGAATTATAGAAGCTACAACTGTGGTGTTCCTTGAGTTCATATCCTTCAGGAGTGCTGTTCCCGCCGGTTGTTTGCCAAGCTGTTCCAAGTACAAAGTTTTAAGTTCAGATTTCCTGATATTATGAAATTTTTTGAGTTAGGTATTTAAAAGTGCTGCTATAACTACAATACCTGGACTTTTATAGGCAGTCACAAGTCTTATTTCGGTGTTTTCTATTTTAATTTCGACGGCAATGTTGGTTTTTGAACTGGTTCAAATTTTCTTGCAGTGAATAATGAATTTCCAGTGAATAAATAAAAGTATAGCAATTTCACCTGCTAAAGGATGACCGTCAACAACCGTTGGATGTATGAGTTGTGTAGATATTGAGATTAATAGTTGTATTTACTTATAGATGAGTTTTATCCAATAATACGATATGAAATTTCTTGTTTTGAACAAAGTTGAGTAGTTATATTTTTTTTCGAGTTATCCAAGTAAGTGTTCCAGAGTGTGTGCATGAGAGTTTGAGTTTTGACTAGATTTTCGGTTTGATTTTTGACAGCAAAAGCATAAAAAGGTTTGAGTTTTGTTTGTTGAATAGTTGAAGTTTAAGTTGCATTGAAGACTAGAGGTTGATTTGATTTTGGTTAAATACTGAAGATGCTGAGATTTTTACTGTTTTTGCTTTAATGAATTCCAGACAGTTTTTTTTAATTTGCGGTATGTGTTTCGTTGCAGTTGGATCACCTCGGGTACTTTTAAATTTTTTTTTTTTTGGTAGTCTCTCGTATGATGTGAATCAGTGTACTTCAAACAGCTTGATATTTGGCCACAATACAGTTGAAAGGCCCGAACTTCTGTCATTTGTAACACTGCGCAGGTGTAAAAGTTGTTAAAGATTGTTTTACTGCTGCTTGTGAAGTGACTATATGAATAGGTAATTTATGCCGATCCTAATGAATTGACAAACAAATTTAACTTCGTAGTCCTTAAGTTCCAGTTTTTCTTTAAGTTCTTGTTCCGTTATATCTATCTACAGGCCTTTTACAATGATTTTTAAAGTGAAATTTTTACCTAGTTACTTCTGAAAGTTTTGACTTCAAATGAATTGGCGGAAGCTGTTGTCATTAATTTTTGGGCGATTTTTCGCCATACTGCAGCCAAAGCTATGATAGGTAGAAGAAGTCTTTGCTTGACTACAATTTCTGGAGCGTTGCTTGATGCTGAGTATGGAACTTGGTTTATGGAAGAATCAGATTCTGATTTCGAGCTTTACGAGATTTATGGGATGAGGTTTTGGCCACTCATGATGTGGTTGATATCTTTTTTGATTTTAAGAGGTGGCGTGGAAGGGCCACTGCTGTTGGAGTAACCTTTTCTGATTTTGCGGGCTCGTTTAAATATATTTAACTATTTAAAAATATTATTATTATTATTATTTTCTAAAATGAACTTTTGCTACGGAGTACTCTGTAATATTCTTGGCTTTTATTTAATAAATATATATTAAGTAATTGTTTATTAAATTATTTTTGTTTAATATATAGTTAATATTTTAACCATTGACTAGTACAGTTTACAAATAAAGATATGGATAAGACTGTATCTGCGACCGCCACCGGTGATTTTGGATCGATCAAAGTGATACAAACTTCAATCGCTATAAAATATGTCAAATCTCGGTCGGTTGCGACCGCAACTGCGATTAATTTTCAGTTGCGTTCGCGGTCACTCTCATCCAATATAACAGTCAGTTTTATAATAATTATAATATTATATTAATCATAAGATCGTAATATTATAACAATTTATGGAATACACATGATTAAACTGTTAAAAATAGTGCAAAATAAAATTAAAGTTTAGAAAAGTCACTGAATAACTATATGTTATACACAATTTGAAATAGCGTATCTATAATCGAAGAAACAATAATTGTTTACGGAGTAATAAACACACACATCTAACTATCTATCTATCTATCTATTTTTTTTTATTTTTAACTTTAAACTTAACGAGTTAAAATTATTTTAGCTTAACTTTGTACTTTAAACTTTTGGTCCAATCTAACTTAACTTATATTTGAATTCGTTTTTTCATTTATTTGCCAATAACTGTTATTTTGGATTCCGGCCGAAGCAAGAAATATAAATATATTGGTTCTCGAATGACGTGTTTTATATTTATTTTTCATTATATTTTACATTATGACCGCGTTCCCGGACTACTTACAGAACGATTTTGCCCCGTCCGGTTAACAGAGTGACGTGATGTTCGCTGCAATACTGCAGCTTGTCACGTAACGATAACGAGGGATGATTGTCCTGACAGCGCACTAATTGTCGCTGAACACGAGGTCAAGTATTGTTTAGCGCGACCTACCCTCGTTGACAGTACTTTTGACGTCTGCTAATACTTTACCTGTTGCCTGTTATATGGTATAGAAATTATACCTATACCATTTCAAATGTATAAAGTACAAAATATTGTCCGATTCTACCTTTTTTTTATGTGAAATAAGTATAGTTCATTGCGATAATAAGGACATGATAAGTCCAGTTAAGTAGGATACTGTTATACAGGATAACCTCTATTTTACACATATCTCATATTGAAGATATTAGACGTTTACTAGTTTTTAAATAAATTTCGATAAGTGTAAAATATTTTTCCAAACGCATATACATTGTACCATATATTATTATCTAAAATAGTATTAATTTTTTGGGATCTTCGTCCCATAGTTTCCCCGAGCCCGTATATTTAATAATAATAATAATGACAGTACACCTATTCGTTTTAATATATGTATATATTATGTTTGCTAACCACAGAATTAATTTAACGGCATTAAAACATATAGTCATAGATTTTAAATTTCGACAAAATATGAAATATGAGAATATTATTTTACTAAAACACATTAGTGTTGAAGTTTTTTTTAACTAAAACACTATTTTTTTTACTAAAATATTTGTACTTTTTTGAAATAATTTTTTTAATTTCACGTTTTTTTTTTTTTTTTTTATAGCAGATTTTAAGTATTTAATCAAATACAAATATTGATATAACTCTATACTTCGACATAGTTCAAGTTTTAGTATATTATTTTACTTTAAATAATTATTGTTTCACATTATTAAAAAACAACACAGCGTTAAAAAAAATTATCAAATATTTGACATTTGGAAACATAAAATATTTATTTGAATTAATAGTTCACACTTTCAAATAGATATTTAAATATGTATAATTTAGAATTATCCAGATTTCTAATCAATTCAACCATATATAATATTAAGTATATTAATATAAAGACATATTTATATTCTATAAATAAACTAAAAGTGTTGTAGATATTTAGATAATTAATTGTATATAAAAAAACACTAGACCTTATAATTTTAATCAATTTATTTAAAATATATTTAATGAATTTTTCAACTATTAGATTTTAAGTGGAGCGAAAAGCTATTACGAATTTTACAATAATGTTTATTTTTATTTTTTATAAAATAACTTTTCAGTTAAAAGAAGTTATGTAGGAGTTATGAAGTTTTTGAGCTTATTTGATAGAAATATTTTTCTAGATGAAACTTCTAGAGATCGTTTTTTTATTTTCTCTTGAATTTTCCTCAGAATAAACCTACCATATAAGGAAACATTATTGTAAATGATAAAATAATAAATAAAGTTGTCATAGTTAATATATATATATATATATAACCTACTTATTTAATATTATATAATATGGTGACTTGAACCGTGCAGTTATTTGGGCTTTAGTCTTTACATAACATCTAATAATGAAAATAGGGTATTATGGAAGAAAAAAATAATTATCAACTTGTTTGTTACATAAATATAATCAAAAAATTCGTGCACGACTTTCGGTTAACGTCGATTTTGTACCGGTACGTCCATTACTTTTTTACACCAAATACAACCATCTTCGAAAACGGTATAACGAAATAAGTTTTTAGCTTTGCACAGGTTGCTCACAATGCGTGTAGGTAATACAGAAGGTTTTCTTACACAATATTATTTTTTCGCTTATAAGTTATCCTACATTGTCCGAGACCTGAGTATTTCAATATGTCAGAAAACCCTAGCCCGTTTAGTTAGTATGTTTAATACAATTATGTATTATGGAGTTCATAGAAAATGGAGGTCTTCTTCATTTTTTCATATATAACAGCGTACCTCCTTATTTTCTTCACGAAAGAATGAAGGAAACGCAGCATCTGTATTAATGTATTACTTTACGTGATTATTCTTGGAGAAATAATATAATTACGAAAATAAATGTTATTTGTTTAATCGCGTAAAATTAAACATGAATCATGGAACGCAATTTTGAATACCTAATATGATACTGCGAAGTCATGTCGAAATCAATGTTCCATCGATAAATTTCCGTTATCAACAGTTAACATGATATTTTATTTATAACACAGTGATTTGTATTCTACTTCCATCACTATCAGGTGTAGTATGCTATGAAAATCAACTGTTTTAGATTTTCTGTTATCGGGTGATCCTTTTCGTTTGCATTTTTGTTTAGGTAGAAAAGTTGAGTAGGAATATAAGCTTTCTAATAGGGAATTAATTTTAATAGGCACTTTAAGAAGATCAATTTTTATTTTCTTAATAGTTTTTAAGTTTAATGGAAAACAATGACATAAAATTACCAACATTTCTTATAAATCAAAAAATAATAATATAAAACTTGAAATTTTCACGTGATAATAATTTCAAAAACTTTTGACCAATTTTCGAAAATTTTTAATCATTTTTCGAGTACAATTATTAATTTTCTAACAGAAAATTCATTCAAACACTTAAAAGTACATAATTCTATAAAGAAGTCAATTTTCGATTTACCCAGTAATTTTGTGTGTACAAAAGAAATGTCCAAAAATTGTGATAATAATGTCATATTTTAAATATATACATCAGGACCTTATTTAAGTAGATGATGGAGTAAGAAAATGGTCATCTTTCCTGGCCATCTAGTAATGACCGTTTGACCACAGAAAATTGTTACATTTTTACGCGAGAAATATTGGCCATAGTATGAATATTGTCGTAACCACGTCCTTCTCTAATAGAACCTAAATGATACCACAATTCAACGTGTATTTCTCTATAAGGATCTTGTGATATATTTTTCTCCGTCATTGAGTTTCGATACTCCATATAAATTTCACTACTTGCAGGGCTCTTAAGATCCTAGACTTTGTCATGCATAGCACTAAGTCTTTTTCATCGGCTTTGTCTCTCCGTTCTCTCTTTTTTGCGCTAGTTTGATCAGTTTTCGAGTACGGTGTGATAAATTGGCATTCTTACTTGGCCAAGGACTAACTACATATTGAACTCATTCAAAAAAAATTTCTTTCATACTTGTCGTGTTTACTAAAAATAGATCACCCTCAACACGACTACTGCCTTATCCGTGACTCTGGATATTCCAACTTTTTCCTCACGTCACGAGTTGTACTGAAGATGATCGCTGATTCCTTATCTTCGTTCTTGACGGCTCCTTGGATGCACCTGATATTTGATAAAAAAAATTCCATTCCGTTTTTCGACTCATCACACCATAGACCATGCCCTTTTTCACATTCCTTTATATCTTACCGTCAAAACCACCCACTTCATTGAATGTTGAATATTGTGAATTATAGCAACTAGCAACTAGTATAAATGCCGTTTCCTCCTATGGCCTATAATCGATTAATTTATTAAATAATATGTTGTAATCTTATATACTACGCTGCACATATTTTTTAATACTTATTTCGTAATACCTAGTTCATAAACCTTATAAAATTCGCATTATATTATCTGTACCATTGTTTTACTTTTACCTTTGTTAATTTTGTCAAAATGCCCCGTTTGGGCATCAATTTATAACAAATAAATAAATATTAATTTCTGTAACATGTATGATGATGAATTTACATATTTACTTCATAGTACAAATGTCAGAAGTTAAAATGGTATCAAACTCTATATTTTTTTTTTAACAGTATTATATTCCAAATAAGTAGGGTCACCAGTTCTATTTCGTTTCGAATTTTTAGAAAAATGTATCAAACACACTGCCCAATACTATACATAATACATGCTTATATATACTAATCAAATACTGAAATAATGAATTAAGAATTCTGAATATTATTGAATCCAATTTTTAATTCTATACATTTTACAGTAAATATAAAGTAACAGTTACAATATTTTTATTGCATTAAAGTTCACTCTGACTAATTTAAAAAACGTTGGTATTGATGCGTATTTGCTAACAATTGATGTTTAAAAATATGAAAACCATTCACAAGCCAGATTCTTATCGGAAGAACTTTTTAATGAAATCTGTCTTTGAGTATAGTTCTCGGTAACGCTATTCTTCTCTGATGAGAAACTCTGCTATAGCTGGTCTGGAATTGTAGAATCTACTCCGTTCAATGCGACAAACATTCTTGAATTTATAGTCTCATCTGAAGTTGACAGTCGATGGATCGATTTAATTTGATTGTAATGTGAAATCACTTTCTCAACTGCGATCGAATAAGGCGAAGTTCTCAGCAACGAACAGATTAGTTTTTCCTAAATACTGGATATCACGGGTATTAGTTTACGCAGCTTTCAAGGCACGTTTGTGACATCGTCAGGAGTTTCAAGATCGTCAATTTTTTGGATTGACAGTCAACAATGGCATATATTTTTTGTAAACTTCAATTTTTCTTCATTTTCTTCGCCAAAAAAAAAAAGTTTTTATTAAAGATCGACTTCCTTGAATCATTTCTTCAGCAGTTTTTACCATCACGAAAGTAGAAAAACTTTTAAGCAGCTCGTATTTTCTGAATGTTGAGACAAACATTCAGAAAATGTATAATTGCAGATAATATTTCAATACGAAACGCAGATCATGATCGCGTTCCAGTTGTCACAAGAAAGTGCCGATACATTGCGTATTTTGCTGTCCTTTTCTTCTTGGGAGATGACTTTTTGTATGTTTTTTTAGTGCTTTGGGAATTTATTTTTTTTTTGTCCACTTGGATATGGACCCTGAAATATGAGTCTTAACTTTTGAAGAGCTTACTACAAAGATGGCAGCATAACCTGTTAAGCGAAAGGAGTGTGAATTCGAAAATTAAAATATTTCATAAGATGTGACGTTACGTTTTTTTATAATAAATATTTGAGATTATATAGAATATAGATTATACAGGGAAAACTAATTATAATATAACATTTTTGAAATTTTAATTTAATATAATACTTAAAAAATTAACCTTATTTTTTACATAGGTAAGTTTTTTTTTTTAGTATAAGCATTTTCGTGAGTTCCTCAATTTTAGCTGTGAGATAATAATTCCATCGAACGATGTTTTTTATTTTATTCATTAGGGAAGGAATAATTACCCTATTAGCCAACTAGTAAAAAATATTTAAAATATGCTCTGGTAATTGGCATGCATCAAGTTTTTTAAGTAGAATTAATAAATTGACGTAGTAACATTATCAGAACTTTTTTATTGCTTTTCAGTAATTTATAATAGCGGTCGAGTAAGAATTTTTGGGAAAAAAGTTTTCTAATAGGAAATTTACCTAGTTGATACTTCAAAAGATGAACTTTCAATTTTCTTAGCAGTTCGTTAGATTCATTCGCTTCCAGTATAAAGAGAAGGAACAAAGTCATTTTTAAGGAAGGGGTAGGCAATGAAGTGGTTTAATCGAATAGCTACATAGCTGATGTTCAAATTATTTTATTTCTAACGACTATATTCCTCTTCTACAGTACCGAAATTTCCCGTTATTTCATGATTGAGAACTTTTGGATTAGGGCTGTTGGGAGGTGTGGGCGACGAATTCGCTTTTCCTTTCATATTCCCCGGAACGCAAATTTTTCAACAAAGTCCAGAATCCGTTATTACAGTTTTTTTTTTTAATTCGACCACTGCGTAGATATACTTAGGCACATGTAAATTCCGCCCAGAAAAACAGACAGGTAAAAAGGTACATGTAAATTCCGCTTCGAAAAAATCTTTATTAAAAATATTATTTAACAAAGAGTTCTCAAAGTACTCTGACTCGTGTAGAGAAACATAGCTGGAAAGACGGGCCAAGCTCGCTCTCTACGCTTTCGAATGTCGCTCCGTTTCGCTTCAATCGAAAATGTGCCCCGACTTTCTGTGAAACTCTACGTTGAGTTATTAATAATATTAATTTACAATTTTCTAATAGTAGAAGTTTATTTCCACGTTCAGATTCGATAAATTGAGCCATTATATCATTATGTTCGTAACTCAAACAATTTCTGATTTCTGTCTACTGTTAACCGGCCAATTATCAGATCGGAAATATAAATGATAAAAGCCGATAAGAAATGACATTGACGATTGTTCCGAGTTCGTAAATTTCGTGACTTGCGTTAATACTGTAAACAGGCCGCGCGTGCGCGCAGTCGCGGAATAACGCCTAGTTTAAAAAACATTTATTTTTTCTGGAGCGGAATATTTACAATCGTCCAACTATTATAATATGTTATGGTCGCGGGTCCATACGGTTCGATAGGAAAAGTAGTCATTTATTGGCGAGGAAATTGGCGGTGGGCAAATAAAAAAAAAATCGTACTCTTTCCCCGTCGTTTCGTCCCCGTGATATCTGTTGGGCACGAACCGTGTACGTACACGGTGTGTGTTCGTGTGTACTGTTTTATAACGGCAAACGTCAGTGAAACGACGACGAGGGAAGCCAAACAGCAGACGCGCGGATATTCGTGGAAACCCGTAAACGTTTTAACACGTCGTGTTTAAGCCCGTGAACGATGCAGATAGCTTTATGGGTCGTGCCGAGCCGTTAATGAGCTGGTTGTCGACATAAATCGTCCGCCTCTAGATAAATTACACCCAGTGAATTTAGTTTTGCCCGTATGTGTGTGTGTGTGTGTGTGTATGTGTGTGTGTATTTAAAACATCCGGCACGTTTCTAAATCAAGGCACCCGCCAGCCTCGTATATTCTCATAATATATACCGTACCTAATATACTATCGGCCACAGTGCACTTTATTTTCTTGCACACATATTATACACGTCAACGCCCGTGTTTTCCGTCGTACATTATTAGGCATAAGTCCTATAAAAGTGAACGGACGAAAAAAAAAAATCCGTACGAAACTCGTATATTGTAAATTATACGCCTATTCTGCACAATATTGTGCATATTACAGTTTCATCGGTAAAAGCGGTATTCCACGCTCACCGTGTACCGTGTACAGTCCGTGCATATCATATCATATGTATCATAATATCATAACAAGATCCCATAGCAACCGTAGTTTATTAACCGTTTCAATTAAACACCAACCTAACATTTTTATAAATTGGACAACCTGTATAATTGATATTCTCCGTTTTCAACAATTTCAAATGTTGTTTGTTTTTATATAAAATTTAATTGCATGTGCATTGTGCTCACTATATTATATAATAGGATTCTGATATAGATAACAAAAATTCTTATCATAATAATCGGACTTTTTGATAAATGATAACAGAGCCCGATAACCACACGGGGCAAAAGTTGAGAATTGTTCAACTTTGTGGTATCCAAGTTTATATATCGGTGTGCACGGTTAACCACAATGGTATACCACAAGTTACCGAGTGGTTCAACCAATCAGACAGCTATATTGTATGAACGACAGATACACGGAGAGCGTGGAATATCGCCTTAAGGCAATGTATGCGTACATCAATTATCTCGTTCGTCGCAAGTAGTGGGGCAACCATAGCGGGACAGCAGGGACAACTGCTCCAACTCCCAAGGTGGCACTAAACATTCATTATCTCCATAAAACCCTATAAACTCCCTATAACCCTAGTTTTTTTTTTTTTTTTTTTTGCTTTTTTAGGGGGCGCAAAAATTTGATTTAGGCACCGGGTCGTTTCAACTTATAGCTACGCCACTGGTTAGTCACATCAATATTTCCCGGGTGTTATGCACGGGACAACTGTAGTTAGTTAATCGGGTGGGAGGATTTGAGGGGCATATCCCCCTTAAAAGTTTGGCAAGCCCCCCCCCCTTAAAAATGGTTTAAAAAACTAAAAATCAATGAAAGTGGGATGGCGATTAAAAATTATTGATTTCTGAAAAGCTTAGAATACAATAAAAATAATATACCTACCAATTAAAAAGGTATTTATTAAATAAATCGAAATTAATATCATATATAGAAAAACAAAAATATAAATACGTTTTACACGAAAATTATAAAATAATAAAACTAATTCATATACGTTGTATACACAAAATTTAAGAGTCTATTTTTCATTTCACTAAACAGGTCTTCCATGTGGTTTTAAATTTTTTGTGAATATGATACTGAATTTTTATCTACTATATTCTAATAATATAATAAAATAATAAATTAAAGAAATAAAGGAATATAGAAATATGCACACGTCACGAACACGAACACAGTAAGTACACTTGTATATATACAGTGACTTATTCCGTATTGTTCCGCAGTCCACATGCATATCGGGCGATTATTCGTATCGCTCCGGCGGCCGTATTATTAGCGGATTCCCTCCCTCCTGTGATTTGTGTTTTGATCATATAGTTATGACGGGCGATTGTCAACGTCGTCCCGGCGCCGACCGCTGTTCGATACTCGATAACCGCGCAGATGAATAATAGGTAGGTACAGTGGCGTACGCAGGATTTTTCAATGGGGAGGGCTTGAAAATAAATATATAATCAGTAGACACAGGCATGAAAGAATAAAGTAGGTGCTATTTGAGTGTTATAATAAAATAGGTACTGTTCAAAATATATATTATAATGTTATATATAATATAATATATACTCGTATATAGCGGCGTATTTATGGAGAGGGAGTACAGGAGTACTGAAAATTCATGTAAATATCATTATATTAATGATTGGTTTTCAATATATTTGACCCACACACCAGAAAAAAAGTTGAAAATATTTCACTGTATATATATATTATATATATAATATATAACATTTGATAATATGAAACATAAAAAAGTACAATTATACTGGTAATTGGGGGGGGGCTTCAGCCCCTTAGCCCCCCCTCTGCGTACGCCGCTGGGTAGGTACCTATTTTAACCGTGTTATTACTTACATATATTTTTAAACTCCGATTACCTCATAGTATTTTCATAACAATATGGAAAACAATTTTTACTTTCGATAATAATATTTTGAAAATGCATTACAATGTAAATATAATGTCACCCCTACACACGAACTGCCACTGATGAATACCATCATGGATATACACCTTTGCTAAGATATGTAAGAACATTTTATTCTTACAAAAAATATGTCTGGTTTTCACAAACCCATACCTATTTTATAGGTGTATTAAAATAAAATGTTCCCCTATATAAAACCTATTTAGGAGACGAAAAATCTAATGAAAAATAAACAGGTAGTTGAAATATATATTATATATAATAACCTAACAAAAAAGCACAGTGATATTTTACTTTTAGATTTTGATAAGTTTCAAATAGTAAATGATTTTTTTTCTAATCTATAATCAATAATTTATTATTCTTTCATATCTATATGTTATGATTTGATTTATTTGTGTTATTTTATTTACAAGTCTGTCGTCAATGTATGATATGTAATGTCAAATTATATATTATACATCAATATTGAAGTTGGGAAACGGTAATAACGAGCTTAGTCAGAAAATCTTTTTTAGTAAAAGATGAAATAATTAAGGATTTTGTGTAATTAAATACATAATAATGACAAGAAATTCCGAGAGTTTTTCAGTACAAATATTGACCAGTTTAATGTTTAATTTAATTTTTATAGGATGCACTAGCCAAATCGTACTGCAAGTAATCGACACTGGCTACCGTTTCTACGAGTTTTATATTTTTTCTTTTATTTATCTATAAAATTTTAACATCAATGACCATTAGTTACAATTTATACATATATTTGTTAATTAATTACATATTACATATTACTCGACTCTTTCTACCCGAAAAAATTTATACAGTCATAAAAAAATGAAAATTTGACGTGTCAAAACAACTTTTATACAAACTGATTGTTCTGTAAATCACGTTAAAAGTGATTATATTATTATATATAAGTAATATTGTTTAAACGTAGTTGTAAATTTCATACGTATATGTTTTTCACGATCTTAATAACATTTTAATGGATTTTCTAAGGTTTGATCGTCGTAAAGAAATTTTTTTTTTTTCCTAAACCTTCTGCTCAGTTAATAGTTTTATTATTTTATAACACGAAAGAATATAAAAACGTATTACTTTTCCTTTACCGTTTTAAAAATATTCTCTCGTTTTCAGATTTTTAGAGTTTTGGGCCTCCGTATTCTTGCTTATTCTCTGAGCCCGGAAGAAAAACACGTTTCTGAAAATGCCGCCCGGCCGTTATCACAAGACATTGTCCTGTGCTGTAATGTTATCACGCGGAACTCCCGAAATCAACTTTTGTGATCATTTCCGACGTTTTTTGACACTACGGACACGGATTCGCGTTTATCGGTCGTTATTACACCCGACCGAACCTTTTTTTTCTTCAAATCATCCCCATTCGAAAGGGACATTCGTTACAAATACGTATAATGTATATATTAATATGTTATGTGTCAATATACGGTATTGTCCGTTCTCTGAATTATTTAAATAACAGAAATTTCAACCACTTTATCATCTCGATTAAGTAGCTTAATGGTAAAATATACTGACTGTTTATAAAATATATAGATATGAATATTATTTGGTATAGCATTTGGCATATAAGAAAAAGATGGTTTCTCGGTTTCATATGTAATTTTAAAATACGTCTTAATTATAATAATATTAAATATTAAAATAAATAATTTTTTATTAATTTAAAATAGGCAAATTTTTACTGATATTTGGAAAGTACATTTTGTCGTAAAGTATATATAAATGAGAGAAATTTCAGCGGATGTATAGCCAAAAATAGAAAGATGAGAGAAAAGAATTGTACGCCGATGAGAGAAAGAATGGTATTCAAAAAGTATATGATAAGTTCAAAGATAGACGAAAAAAATGAATTGAAGAAGATAATGAGCAAAACGAAGGCGAGAAAATTTAACAATAATATGTCTTGGGAGATCGAGAACAGGTCACCAAGGGAACTTAGGCATAGAAGGAGAGATGGTTCTCTATCAAGATGCGAAGCTATGAGGTAATAAAAACCACAAAGAAAGCCAAATTTTGTTTAAGGTGATCTAATATAATATTTAAGGAAAAAAGTCAGAATATGGTATTTTTTATAGAAGAATAATTATAAAATGTCTTGGTTGAAGTAACGAGATGACCTACAACTTCATTAGGTACCTACACGAAATACAAACATAACTGGTTACCCAAAGAAAAATAAATGTTTTAAAAGAGAAATTGAATTGATGAATAAGAGATTTTATTAAAATATTAATAGTTTTTATCATATGTATTTATTTAAGAGTAGAAAATGGATAGAAAAATTAAAACCAAGGGATATATTATATTTATCAGTTACCAGTAGTGAGCTCATAAAAAGAAAATTACCCGATTGATTTTAATGACATTATAACCACGCCACCAATAAGTAAGGTGTATTTACGCAAAGGCAATATAAGTACATTAAATTAATAATACATTTATAAATTTTATTCTGGAGCATAAAATATAATCTGATCATAAAATCACCTATAAAACTCGTCTATATCATCGCAAATATTAATTGATTTTATTTTATGTTATCATTTTAATTGTATTCATTTTATAGTATTATATAAAATAAAGTAAAAAGTAAGCCCACAATAACAATTAAAAATTGCGAACAGTAAGTTATATTAGTAATAAATGTTATTTTTAATTTAATATATTCACAGTTTTTTATTATGTGTGGTATACAATATTATGTATTATGTAAATACATATTAAGTGACCTTCACGACTAAGAATACTACAAACAAAAGTATTAAATTATATTGGAAATTATTCAGCTCATCGTTGGAAAAATTATATTTAGATAATTATTTACATACCAAAATTATATCCCGAAAGATATGTATTTTTAATAAATGACATTTTCTAATTTTAAAAATTTCCAATTTAACTTTCTAGTTTACATAATATTTATAATTTTATCTAAATAAAAAATGATTTATCTTTATCTTATAAAATCTTTATAAAATTCAGATTAGTTATCTTTATCTGTATCTAGATGATTTTTTTGTCATCTGATCCCAACACTGGTTGTGCACCTTTAAACCCACCCTTCGTAGACTGGAATCTGCAGGGACAGGGTTTATCCATTTATTATTATATATATTATTAGAGTATTTTATTAATAATAAATGTACTAATAGTTTACTTGTCAATGCCTTTAGATCGAGTCAATCGGATACAATAAATAACAATCCCTTGGGTAGCTATTATACTATCTACAATATTACAGGTTTATTGCACTATTATATAGTTTATACGTCTAGGACTTATTTATTCCTATGTTTTTTTATTAGGAAATCTAATAAGCTATTCGCGTTATTCATTGACTCAATTATTTTCGAAATTACAGTGTTCACTTGATTGAAAAAATTTCAAATTTTAAAGATTCAAAGTACTTTCGAAATTATTCCAAAAATATATAGTATATTATTAAAATTATATTTGTGAATTGATACCTGTTCATTTTAATAACGACATATATTAGTTATGTAAATTAGGTACTTTGTTTTTAAAATGTAAATATTAAATGTATATGCACGTTTGTGCGTAGGCACTCGTAATTTTTTACTCTCAATTAATTTAATATTATATATATATAGGTACATTATACATATATACCTAAGTTAATTATTAAATGTATTCACTTTATTACATAGTTCTGACTACGAACTACCTAATAAGTAGCTAATAAAATATATAAATACGTCGAATATTAAAATGTATAATATTTGTGTATACTTAGAATATTTATATTCGTTTGTGTGGGATTAATTGTTTATTTCGTACACCTACATAATATATAATATTATAAATATAATATTATAATGTATTATATATATTATATTATATGCATATATTTTTTTTTTTTTTTAATTAGACTTGAAACTCATTTCTGAACAGTAAATATGATGAAAACCTAATGGAAAAAAGTTGATAAATATTAATGTTATATAGTGCAGAGTATCCAAATATTTAAATACTGTTAAATATATCGTTTGCATCTGAAATATATATTACTGTAAATCAGGGCTTAAAACCGGTAACCGGTTTTTCCGGAAAACCGGTTAAAAACCCCTTTTTAGAGAATCGAAAACCTCTTCCCTGTTTTTATTTTTAAATCTAAGAAGCGGTAACTGGTAACCGAATATTATATTTTGGGGTTTTTAATTTAACAGTAATCGTTTTATGTCATTTCCGGTAATTATAACGAACCGATAACCCATGTTGAAAGTCACAAAAAAAACGTGCTAACCCTTTTCTAAGGTGAAAAAAAATCTTTACCTATTTATATATTATTATATTATTAATATTATATTTTGTTTTGTTTATTACGTCTTCATCATTTTTACTTAGTATTTTTATTTAAAACTATTTAATCATTATTTTATAATACATACTTATATATACATATAATACCTATAATATAATATAATAGTCGTACTTTCGCGATTAACTAGATTAAGTTATTTTGTCTTATCTATAACCAAACATAATAATTTGATCGGTTATAAATTATTATAACCAAAACTAATTGTTTAGAAAATTCAATAACCAAATTACACTTTGTTAATCGCGAAAACACGCATATTATATGCTCTTGGGTCGTCAGTCCTCTCTAATGATACTGTTTATAGCTGGTGTAATAATTACACGTGTAACAAAATTAAATTTAAGATAACAAAAAATTTTAAATAGTCGTCAATATTAATTTATTGTTACTATTTTCTACTTCAAGTATACGTATTGTCATATTATTCTATTCTGTGTACTAAACGTGAAGTATATAGATTAATCAGCTGATCGACTTATTGGCAATCGTTTAAAGCATAGATATATTATATTATAGGTTAGGTGCGTACAAAGTACGAGTATATATATTATGTACTAGGTATATATACGTTAGTCCGTGGTTAAAAGAAAAATTTTCTAAATATTGGACGACGAATATCATAAATATCATAAATGTTTATCAAAAGCCTATTTAAATTGTAATTAACTATCTTATGAAGTTAGAACTCGCTTAAAACCGGTAATCGGTTATGAGAAGTAGGAAGTGGTTACCCTAAAAATTAGGAAGTGATTTTTAACCGTGAAAAGGTAACCACCTATATTTTAAATATTCAAAGAACCGTTTATCAATATCTGTGTATTTAAAAATCCGCCTAATACCAGTTATCGGTTCTCAAAATTTTTCGGCTCTTGCCAGAGCCGATTACCACTATTTTCGGAATCGGTTTTAAGACCTGCTGTAAAGTGTATACTATCTTAAACGATATAAAATTTATCTTAAACTTGGTAAACGAAATCGCAATATGTACAATATTATTAAAATAGCTTAATATTGCTGTTTTTTTTTTAAAAAAAAGACTTGATTAGTATCTTCGAAAAACATTAAAGTACATTTTAAATTTATGAATTGAATGATTTATATGAGAAACAACAATTTTACCAAGAATTCATCGTACAAGACATTCTTTATTCAGTTATTATATTATATAGCTGCTCCGTGCTCGTAAAAATATAAACTTCATGTCGTTAAGTTCATAAAAAAATAATTCTATATGAAATGAAAGATACATCAAAGAGAACCCATTAATTACATAATATTATATGGTTTATATTTATGATTTTAATCAGTCTATATTGAAAATAATTGCTATCCATTAGATAGAAACGCGACACAAGTTTAATGGAATTAAATTATCACATAATTGACTCGAGTTTCAAAACTGTCAATAATAAAGCGGTGATAATAATGCACATAAAATGTATGTACGTATAGGTACCTACATGTGAGTTACGACCATAATAATTTAGACACAGCTATGTATATTTGTATAATATTTTAATTTTCATGAAAAATATCATCGTTTCACAATAATAATATATCATGATAACACATTTAAAAATAGTAACCGTATATGAAAAGGTTTGCAAACCGTGGCGTTTAATGTGCAAATAAATAATATATAAATATATGTATTTCGCGAATATCCTAAGTCATACATATACCTTATACAGTCTTATTGGCGTTTCTAGAATAATACTACAATCATCCTCGTATCGTGTTTACTAATATGTCTCCATTATAATGATCACCCTTCGAGACAGTTATGTTTTACAACAAAACGATAAATTATTTGTAGTAATCGAAATACGAACGAACCGTCCACGGCCAATAACGTATACTGTATACCAATATTGTCATAACATAAAACAAAATTAAACGGTTTCGCTTATTATTATTATTATTATTATTATTATTATCATACTTTACACCCGTTTTAACTGTAACGATTGTGATTTGTGACTAACGATAAATAATAATCTACCCGATGGTAAAAAAAAACGATTATTTCGAGTTATTTTACACGTTTTATTAGGTACTGCAAACTAGGTAGAATAGAAAATGTTCAAAAATTATTCTAATACCCCTCCAGTTTACCATTTGGTATTAAATTCTCTACTTGGTCTTCTGGTTTTCAATCTCTCGAATGATTGACTGCAACTGAATCTTTGTCAATATTTAGCTCCTTCAATTCTCTATATTATCTTTTGAATCCCATACTCTTAAGAATTTGTGATGTATATTCACTCCTCGATCTTTCCCTTCTGCGTTACCTTCAATAATTGATTTTAACAAGCTAAATTTTTGTAGTACGATTTTAGTGGAACGATAAAGTACGATTGAACACAGTGCAAATTTTACCAGCTTTTAGAATGGATTTCACAATGATGTTTCTTTTTTTTTCTCTGGAAATAAATTTTCTGGTAGAAGAAATTGATTAAGAGTTTTTAAAGTATTTTTGATAACAAATTCGTATTAGATAATACTTTTCCAAGTGTAATTTTTTGTCGATTTTCCTAGAAAATTTTTAAACGTATTTTAAACAATAATCTAAAAATATAAAAAAATATAATAATCAAATCAACAATCGTAACTATGTAATAGTAACTACGGACAGACAGATGGAAAAAAATGTAGATATCCGGATATAAAGTATCTAAACTTAGGTTTAGAAACCTAAAACTATCTTTTAAAACAGGAAATAATTATAAATGGAACAAATAACAAATAAAGTTGCATAGTCTTATATATAAAATGCTAACTCCGAAAACCGTTTTTCATGAAAAATACAGTACTATTTATTATTTGATTCCCCGGTCCGCTCGACGCCTATTCCTTTACCGTTACCGTTTTCAAACTGTTCTCCAGTCGTTTTGAGATTTTTACGCTTTTCGTTTCTCTGTGTTTTCGCCTTTTCTCTGAGATAGCGTGTTAGAAAAAGAGAGCAGAGAAGAATGATGTTGCTATCTCGTTTTATCACACACAATACATAATATTTACCAATTAATATTGTTTGTTTAACATTTTGTTCTACATTTTTAAACTTAACTTTTACAAAATTAGAATAGTAGTTGAAATGGTAAATTTTTGTAGTGCTTTTCATTGTATATTTTTATTAATTTAATATTATAATATGTTTTCAGTAATCTTGCCATTGAATATTTTGCATGTTAAATACTTTTACATTGAATTGAACTTATTTATTTTATAATTTTAAATAATTATTCTTCATTGTATATTTGTATATCAATACTAATATTTTTGAGCAATTGTTTATTTTAGAAAATTTTGGCTGTGAATATATAACAAGTGTACTGAATATTTTTTGACTGGATCTTTCCAGTATTAATTATAATCTACAGTATAAAGTTAAGTTATAGAAAGTAGTAGGTATAGCCAGGGCCGTCCCGAAACTTCGGAAAGCAGTTCTCAAAATTAAGTTCAGTCAGCAAATAGTAGAAAAAGTCGATGGCTTATTTTTCACGTTTTAAATGAAGTATTTTAGAATATTGTCGGGAAACTATGCAGCATGAAGTATTTTTCAGAATTTTAAGTCGGAATTTTATTTAAAATTGAAAAAATAAAATTTTTCGGAATCTTAAGTCGAAAAACTGTGAAGTATTAGGATTTTTTCTGCAAAATAGGAAAAAAGTTGATTAACTTTTTTTTTTTTTGCTTATTTTATGTTTTAAAGAGAATATTCACATTTTCACTACCTCAAATTCTTTCTTAGGTAAATTTCATAAATTGCAGTCAATAGTTTTCAATTAGTGTATGAATTAAAACCTTCCAACTGTCCTAACATATAACTTTTATTATTTACTCCCAACCAATTTACAATTCCTCGAAATATTTTCAATATCCTTTACATTTACTTATATAAAATCTGTAGAAGTCCGCAAGAAAAGCATATTTCAATACTTTTAATTGTAATATTATAAATATCTGCTAAAATGAACTATTTATTTATCATTAAATTATGCGTTTATTGACTTATTTACTTCTACAAAATGAATCAAAAATATTTTATGGACATTAAAAATAATAATAAATCGAATTTTAAGAACCAAACTAAAATAATATTGCAGTAAATTAATATATGCCATCTCTTTCTAACATTTTCTTTCGGGCAACACTGTTTGGTTATCATTCCAGTTATCATATAGTTTAATGTTCCCAACTCTCCTATTTCCGTTATCATTCGACGTTCTCCTGCGCCATCGTATTATCTCCCCGAACTTCGGAAATTGGCTTTAGCGATCTTTGTAAGCCTTTCTCGACTCCACGGACTTCGGATTCGAGTTTCCCTGACGTCTTAACGCTCAACTGGAAGTTTCTTTGCCTATCGATCATCCTCGACCATTTGGAACGATCGTTCCAAATGTGTGTATATATTATCTGTGGATATACGTGACGGTGTTGTCCGTTATCTAAATAGTTTAAATACGAGAAATTTCGATCTCTTCATCATCGATTTTGTAACTTAATGATAACGGCAATGAACTTTCGATACGGGTGTTTCGGTTCAAATCTCACTCCGCCTATCTGTTTTTTTGCGACATTTTTTTATCCATTGTCCGAAATCGAAATATATTTTCTTATCATTATAACCTTATTATTTAATATTTCTTATATATTTTTTTCGTTTGTTAAAGTTAAATTTTGTACCTAACTATTTTATTTAATTAAATTATGTGTTATATAATACCCTGTGACGAGTCCGTATATAAGTATTTAAGTCTGGCCTACTGATTCACAGAATACCTAGGTACCTATACTATAGATTTTATATCTCATAGTAATGAATTTAAAATCGTAGAACTTTCGTTAGTATTTTTCACAATTTTTAATTAAATTTATATTGATATGTTCGTTGAACTTTTATCATATATACGATGTTTAATCGGACTTTTGAATATATCAACCTGACGACAATAATTATATAAAAATTCAAGAACGAAAAGTCCGCACGACTTTTTATATGTGTCGAGTACCTATATACATAATATACTATATTATACTTTTTTATTTTATACCCATATTATATTTAAGGGTAAATATTTCTTAAAATGTTGAAATTTGAATGTTGTTAAAATTTATAGTGATGCTGTGTGAACCAGTTATACAAATAAGTTCTTATAAAAATCCGAGAAGTAAGTTCCATTAATTTTTGAATTACATATTTTATCAACCTATTCGTCGGAAAAACTAAAAGTGAACCACTATCTTCTAGAAAGCGAACGCAAATTTCCGCCGTAGGCCGAATATTTCTAAAATTAATTAGCAATATTATTTCCGATAAAATACATAAACTGAGGTATATGAATTACACTAAAAAGTAATTCTACCAATGAGGTATTGTACTCAATAAAAGTTAACCCTACAAAGTGTCACACTCAATCGGAGTTTCAAATTAAAGGTTCCGCACTCAAAAGGTGTTGAACTTATAAAATATAGTCTCACATAAATAGAGTTGCACTTACAAGGAGTAGCACCCAGTAGGTGTTGTATTTAAGCTAGTTACTATAATCGTATATTACCAAAATAATAATACAATGTATTATAGTAGGTAATAACAAAAAAATTTGTAAAAATTAATTTAACACCGAGCTCCGTTTAAAATCGTTTTATAGAAATCAAATCTTTATCATTCTTTTGAAATTGTATAATATATCCACTACCAGTAAACTACCCGACGAACAAAGTGCTTCCAACCCCTACTTGCCACCTTTTTTGATATCACAAATAAACATGCTCAATACTATTAAGTATTCGAAACGTTGTTAAACCTCTTTGGTTCCATACAAACGTTATAGTGGATGTTAAATTATTGTTATTATTTAAAAAATAAAAAACAAAATTAAAACATTGGGAAATAGAATAAAAAATTATTTTATATTTTATTGTTATTATTATATACTTGTATCTTATGAATATGTTGTCGAAAATTAAAATCGTTGAACAAGAAATCGTGCTCAATCGTATTGTTTTTTGAGTATAAGTACTAGATAGCTAGTTCTTTATTGTAAACAAAGTGTGATTAATCGTACACAAAAAGGTACAAACGTGCTCAACTGTACTATACAATATACTCCTATGTAGATGATAAATTATTTTATATAGATTATTGTTGGAACAACTGAATGCATTTATGTTTAGCTACGTTGTACAGAGATTTATAATTTTAGCATGCTCAATCTTATTGAATCACCAAATTAGTATCGATGATACCATATCTCACTACGAATTAAAATACATATATTAATTTGGTCCTAAATATTGTTGTACTATAATGAAAATTAGTTTGGTATTGCTAAACACACCGTTTTAACCATACTACTATGAATTTTATATATTTTTCAAATGTGCTGAATGAAATTTAAAAAAATATATTATATATATATATTGTGTTGGATTTTTTTTATTAAGTTAGTTGTATTTAATATAAAACTTATGCCTATTTTATTCATATAAATAAACACTTAAACATAATAAATGATTTTATATTTTTTCTAAGAGAGACTCAAGTTTATTTGGCAGGTTATCTCTCTTCAACTCTCCCCGTTCTACACGCAGTATGGTACGTAAACACGCTATAAACTCAAAAGAAGTAAACTTGTGAACTATACATTATGTTACGTATAGAGTAATAAATTTGCACGCAATCGTAAAATTGTAAAACGCAATATATGAGTATATATTTTATATTGGCGTAGTTCATAAGCAAGTCAGCAATATAATAAAAACTAAAAGATTTATTTTATTTTATTTAAAACCTTTGAATACGTCATGTTTAGGATTTATTTTTTAACAAAATTTAACCTAAACCCATTATTTTACAATATATTTATTATAAAATAATATAAATTACGTATACTTAGCAGAAAAATAATAAAAATTCTTACCCACTACTTAACAACTATTGAAACATAATATTAAAATTAACTATAAGGTATACAAAATATTTTTAATGGAAAAATCGAATTCCAAAATCCTTCATGTCTAATTTACATGCATCCTATCTATTCATTTCTTCTTTTTTCAAAACTCATATTGAAATTATCTATAAATTTATGCTTCACAATGTATAGGGCAACAAAGGTATCAATGATTCAAAAAATTAAGCCATAATTCATTACAATTCGAATGATAGCTGGTAACTACATGCGAGCCAACCATATACCTAACTCTGTGCAATCTGTATTCTTCTTCTTCTTCTCCTTTGCTTCTTCTGCCACTATTTGGAGTTGGCCACCCTAGTCCTACACTTCCACTTAACTCTATCTCCCGCATCTCTGTATTTACCTCTCCTTTCACATATCACTCGCCATCACATCCCCTCACTTCTTTTTCGGTATTCCTCTCTTTCCATCAGCATACATTTCCATTACTAATCTTACTGCCTCAGTCTCTCCTTTCCTTGATATGTGTCCCAGCCATCTTAATCTATTCTCCCTCATTTTGTCTATTATCCAAGCTACTCCTATACTACCTCTTATATACTCATTCCTTATTTTATTCTCTCTAATAACTCCACTTATCCATATTAACATTCTCTATCTACATACCCACTAAACTTTATTTTTAGTATTTTCCTATTCCCACCGTGTTCCCTTTCACTAAAATTATACTCTATATATATATATATATATATTCTGTTTTACTCTACTAATCTTTAGTCCTTTACTTTCCTCTCCTATCAGTACTATATCATCTGCGAACAACATGCACTATGGTACCTCACTCTTTATACCCTTTGTCATCTCATTTAATACCAGGGAAAATAATTAAGGACTCAAGCCGAATCCTGATAAACTCTTACACTAACCATAAAATCCCCAGTTTTTTTACACAGACTCCTCACTCCCGTACTCACCTCTTCATACATATCTTCAATAATATTCACATACACTTTACATCTTCATACTATGGCTCATAAGTTTATCGCTGTATAATTTCCACAATACTATATATCTCTTTTACCCTTAAAATACTGGTGACACACAACTCTTCCTCCACGCTTCTGGAATTTTTCTTCCTACTAGTAACTTATTAAAGATTTTGTCAGCCATTTTATATCTAAACTGCCTAATACTTTCCATACTTCTATACGATCTGTATTTAACCTACAGAATACCGTATCTATCTCCATATCAAATATATGATCCTGTAACTATTTCAGTTAGAATCATCATGTTTAAGCAAAAAATTTGATTCCGATATCATCTCTGGAAAACCACTAAAAATACTCAGAACGCCGTTGGTCCAAATACTTCAATTAAAAAATTTAAATTTAAAAAAATGTATAAAACTCAATTTGTGGGCATTGACGGTTTCTTTGATCTGCAGTTATCTATGCATATTATATATACGTAGTTTATCTTTTAAATGTTTATTACAAATTGTATATACATAATTAATAAACGTTCAAAATTAAAATCTTAAACAAATAATTGCGTAACAAATAATGTAGAAATAATTAACGAAACCACCATCACACATATGCTCTCCCACTGCCGCGTGATTTCTAAATATGAAATGTCAAAACAAGACATACGTTTAAATGAACTGAATAAAAAGAACTCAAAAATGTACGCGTGTAAGGGCCAGTTGTACAGTTCCGTGGTCAAACATTGATTAGCAAATCAACGATCAAATTGTAATTATTAATTAAATCACCGTGTGTTGTACAGTTGGCGATGAATCAATGAACAAAACGGGGCCTGATAATTTATATACAATATTTTCATATTTTTCTATTACAGTTGGTACGCATTTATATGAAATTCTGTTTTATCACCAGTTATATTATTATTTTGACGAAATAATAATATTTGAATTTAAATAAAATTATGAACGTTCAAGTTACAATTATGTCGTTTCATTTTTTATTATGGACTCGGCAAAAAAAGGCACAGCAAATTCTTCGGCAGCAGAAACGAATATTCTTGATTGTTTCGTAAAGAAGTATAAATCAGTAAACAAGTGTATGAAGACAGACGCAGTAAATGCAAAGTAAAAAGAAACAAGAAGTTATCAATATATTACTAATTAAATATATCTTTCAATATTTTAATAAAAATATTTAATAATGTACAAACTTCTACTTATTTATAATTTTTGAATAGAATGATAAAAGAAACATGGCTCAAGATTGAAAATGAATTCAACTGCCATCTATAAAAAATCCTTGCACAGCCAATTTGATTTTAACTTTAGTTTTTGATTGTCGATATCTTTCAATGAACTTATCATCCCTCCAATAGTTAAAATGATCTGCTCTAAATCTAAAGATTCTTTGATGTCTGGAAAAAGCGATCATCTCCATTAAGTTGTCAAATGTATCAACTTCGATATCAGAATCAGGTTAAAAACAGTTGTCGTTATAATTGAAATACATTATAAATGAAATAACAATGAATAAAATAATATATATATATTTATATTAAACAACAGATATATTAAAAAATGTAGAATTTAACTGGAATACAACTTCGAACAAATTCACAAGTTAGTTATAATATCAAACTGAACTACTAAATTAATAATTGATAACAACTATTCATAATGATGACATGAAATATAATCGCTAGTTAAGTAGTAATCGCTGTTTAACCGACCATATTTGGTTGATTAACTTAACGGTTTTTAATCAGTGATTAAACATTTAACAGACACTGCACAACGATCCGAATTCCTTAGTCGTTGATTAAAACTTAATCATAGTTTTAACAAGCACTGTACAACTGGTCCTAAGTGTAACATTTATGCGGCTCGTAGAAGTTCATTAATTTCATATCTTTATATGTTTTTTATGTGTATATATTTTAACGCAAAAATAATTAATCATTGCATTCGAAATTCTATTGTGAGTGGATTTGTCTATTTACCTTCCTTCCCCTAAAAATCCTCTAAAAATATAAATCGAAGTTTGAAAGTGCTTTTAGATTTCTAAACATAGATTTAGACCATATATCTCCGTTGTATCCATCCATCTGTCTATCGACATATCTGTCAGTCTATCTGTCAATCTGTCCGTCTGTCTGCCCATCTGTCCGTAGTTACTACAGTACATATAGTTACGGTTGATTTGATTACTCTAGTAATAGATATTATTAATTTTGTTTTATAATTATTATTTTAAATTATTTTTAAAATACGTCTAAAAACCAAGAATTAAGTACGCTATCCGAGTGGGCTTTCCTAACTTGTTTAAAATTAAGACCTGAAATGTATGTACAACAAGTAACTAAGATCATAATAACATTTTTTTACCGTCCCCATTTAATTTTTCTAAATATGGACTTATTCATATGGTTAGTGTTCCTATACAGGGCATAATATATAATAGATAAAATACTTATCTAAAAATATCAATTATTTTTTCTTAAATGACCAATCAATGCATTTTTTATACACTTTAAAAATCTATCAAAAAAATTTGAATTTACCAAAATCTAAATTTAAAGTAAATTAAGTGTATCATTAAATATTTATGAAAAAATACCCTAAACATTCAAAGTTATTCCATAAAAACGTAATAAATACGTTGACATGACAGAGTTGAATATTTTGACAAATGTATGTATAATATTATAGATAAAAATCTTTACTAACATAATTATTTTAAATTTGACATATTAATCTATAAAATTATCGTACTAGCCATACACAAAGGCCAAATTATAATATGCAGTTCTTCTTCTTCTCCTTCGCCTTCTCTCCCAACTATTTGGGGTCGGCCACCCTGGTCCTACACTTCCACTTAACTCTATCTCCCGCATCTTCTTCACTTACTCCCACCTTCCTCATATCATTCGCCAT